>JAMLFT010000265.1:0-48666 GCA_026544285.1 Pachyrhizus erosus
AAAAAAATACAAGAAAAATTGATTATTTGATCAAAATTACAAATTTTTTTAAATAAATAGACCAAAATTGTATTTAAGCTTAAATTAAAAAATGAAATCTATAAATAACTTTGACATATTGAATTTAGTCTCCCAAAACTAACATATGTAATTTTAAACTACTTTCTAAATTTGATATATAATTTCTTTATATTATATATGCATATTTAGATAATTAAAAATTAATAAAATAATAAAACAAATATTTGGTCTAATTGGATTGAGGAATATTATTATATACTTCATTATACACCACATTTTTAGTGTAATTTGAATATTTTTCATCCTGTACAATAATAACAATCTTTAATGTCATTTATAAAGTCATTTTTAATAATGTAACATATAGTCGTTCGTAACTAAAGATAGGTTTTGACAAATACATTTTCACGTAATTCAACCATTGACCTTGACTTTATCTATTGTCATTACATAACGTACCCTTATTGGGAACTACTTTTTACACAAGATAAAATATTTTCAATCTAGCAAACTCAACATTGAATATCTTACTCTCGATGTTTCAATTTGACCTTTCGGCATTTTGAATTGACCTTTCAACATTTCAAATAAATTCCTCAACATTTTGACTTGACCTCTTAACAATGTGGCTTAACCCTTTAACATTCCTGTTTCACCCTTCAACATTTCAATTTGATCCCTTAACATTTTGATTTGACCTTTCGACATTTTGAATTGACCCTTCAACATTTCAATTTGACCTAATGACATTTCAGTTTGATCCCTCGACATTCAATTTTAACTCTTTGGTATATCATTTAACTTGTCGACATTCCAAATTCACTTCCTAACATTCTTGTTTAACCTTTTGACATTTCAAATTTACCTCACATTCCAACTTGAGTCAATGATATATTTAATTTCACCTCAACTTAAAATTTCAAGTTGATATAATGATTTTAAAAAAATATATTCATAAGTAATGTTTACCCTATGCATAACATAAGTTATGCATTCTAGTAAGCACAAATACTAAATCTTAGGTTTAACCAAAACAAAAAACCTAAGATTCAAAGTAGTCATTTATACCATCCACTTGTAATTATACTCGCCTAATAGTCATTATAAAACAATCAAAGAGATCCTTGAGAAGATTCTTCTTGAGGGTTCTCCTCTAGGTCATCCTTCGAATCTTCCTCTAGGTCATCTTTTATCTCGTCTTTTGTATTGTCATTCACTAAAGCTCCGGCAAGTGGAGCCATCATCCTCACACCCTGTCCCAAAACAAGGCAAGTGTGGCATTGAGAAAAAGCTAGACAAACATGGTAATATTATCTTTTAACCAATGACAACACCAGATTGTGCATCCTCAACATCAACATTAGGCAACATGTATCCATCAGAAGATGAAGAAGAAAATGTATTCATATGCATGGATGCGAAAGGCAATACCTTTTGTCGATAGTATAGGGGCATCGATTGAGTAAACTAGACAAGCATGTCAAAGGTTAATGGCTTTAGACAAGTTTCTCATGCTAATGGAATGTGCACCCTAGTGTCCCCATGAAGTGATATTTTTCAAATATCTCGTTGTGAGTTCACTATATACAACATCATCCATAATTGAAACATTAAACACCTAATTTCATCATGCTTTGAAAAAAACATATCGAGTGAGTCTCCTTCCTCATATAAGCTAACAAGTAATGATATTTTGGTCATCTATACACACAATAACCACCTTCAGGCAATGCATTCATCACTCTCACTCACAACCCAAAGCATTTTTTATTTAATCATAAATTTTTCGTATTTGATCTTACTATCATTGGAACCCCTAATAACTCAATGAACTTAATTTATCTAAGTCGAATGATTTATTGGGAGTACACACTTGCCATAAGACATAGGTAAGGCTCTCACATGATTGTTGAGATTGCCAAGTCGGCTAAGTGATTTCTCATGATAATTTGGCATCACATTCCCAAGATCCATCAATTAATGATCTAATCCTCATATACTAATTTGTCAAGTCATTCATACAAATTTGAGGATCGTTTATCGTAGGGTTGTCTAGAATTTTCTACCAATAGGTTCTCAACAACAACTATCACAACTTGTATGTTCGTCAATATACAAAAAGAATTTTTTCTTCACCATTATCATAGTGGTCCACAACATTGACGTAAAAAATAAACTAGTCTTGCTCCACACAAATATATCTTTTTACAATAAAATAAAGTTCTACATAACCTTTCAGCTCGCCTACTTATTGCTCTACCATGTGATGTTGTCTTCCTCAAACATCATATTATACCTTATTGGAACACTTTTTGTTTTATTAATCTCACATGACCTATTTAAAAATGACTTCTCCTTTTCCTTTTGTTTCTCATAATTTAGACAATCTCAATTTCACATTTCAATCCACAAGAGCGATACATCATGCACGTCTATTCCTTAAGAACCTAGTTCATAATCCTATTGTATTTTTAAGTCTTATGGACAATTTCACCCATTCTTAGTTTTATGTACATACTTAGTTGGTGATTTTTCGTTCAAAGGCATATGTCTTATTCTTTTCTATTAAGTACAAAATTCAACAATGTCAGTAAGTTTTAGTTATCTATTAGTCAGTAAATTACATAATTATTGTGTTAGCATTGTTTGACTTTCGCTTTTAGTTCACTACGTTTTGTAATGGATGTTATACATTACTAGGATGATGTTCTAATTTTTACAAATGCAATCCCTTTTGTGATAGATATGTATCAATTTAATATAAAACTATCAAAAGGTGGCAAAATATATTTTTTTGATCTTTATGAGAGCTTAGTCCAATCAAAATGAAGCAAAAACAATATTAATTACAACACTCTAATTCTTCATTTCTGCCCAAAATCACAGTTGGGTTGGGAAGAAATGTAATATGGTGTGGTCAGGAATTTCATAAGTTATCCTTCCTAATTTTCCACAAAATAAAAAAAGGAAATGATAAATATCTTTCAAAAATCTCCCCCTTCCTCCCTCCTTAATCACTCAAAACAAAAGTTTAGTTTCCTTTTGAAGAAATTTTCACAACCCTGTAGTTACTAATATAAAAATACACTGGTCTAAAGCATGTGATCAACTAGTTAACTATTCACTATTTGATTTGTAGTCCGACATATAGAGTCTAGTCCAAACCCTTAGAAAGGTCTTCTTCCTTCCTTTTTGAGTTATTGATTTCATTGATAGTTGCGTCAATCGATGGATTTGGATTTATAGGAGGTTAGGAGAGTGTTTAGGAGTGGCAGGGACGTCCAATTGAATACCTACATATTTAGGTGGTAGGGTCTGAGTCATGATGACGGACAAATCAATGTGATAGAATTGTCCATGCGGTATAATCTCAAAGGATAGAAAACACAAATCTCGTGTAACCTGTAAAAATGTTATATTCAAATAGAGGGTCATGAGTCCAACTCCCTTATAAGGGTATGATTGTTAGACAAAAAAGGGGACGAAATTCGTCTCACATCTGAAAAGAAAAGAGGTGTAGGAGTGAGTCATCTATCTTATATACACATATACGAATTTACTATCTATCGTGTTCTCTCATTTCACCGTTCGTGTCTATTTAAGATTTTTAACTATTTAGGGTCTCTGCTACCTCTTAACCTTCTAACACCGAGAGGACTTACAGAAGCGTATTAGTAATATTCCAAATTTGCATTTTAAGTCAACGATCGAGAATACATATCTTGTCTAGTACTCGATCTAGGATACTTTCAACTGAATCTTGGTAATGCTCTACTTTGTCGTGGACGCCAAGTCAGTTTCGTGACAACCTCTGTCTTAGAGCTGTTCATAACTTGACACTTTATCTACCCTCAAAGACTCGATTGAGCCTACGTATATTTCTCAGATACATTCTGTGGTCAACCCATGCAATCCTCTAGTCTTAAATCTCACATGTTTATTTTAAATCGGTCACTTCTTCCCATACTAGATCATTAACTTCTTTGGTACTTAACTTGAATTCGGAGGTAGTATTTATTTGATGAATTTATTTCACATCAATTGACCAATTCATCGTTGCATAGAATCAACTTTTATTCCTACCTTTATCTAAATTTCTTATTGCAAATTACCTAAGCTTTCATGAATTACATCTTATGTTCTACCTTAGGGTTCTTTGCCCAAACCTGTTTACTTAAGACAATCACTTAAGCTATAAAAATTCTTTTATTATCAGTAGAGACAATCATCGTATATAAATGATATAATAAATAGTTTAAAGTTTAATAATGGCATAGATAATAATTAACTTTTCATGTATTACTCGTCCTATTATACGACAATAACGATGATGTAGAAATAGGAAAGAATTAGTTAATATAAAGAATAAAAGATAAATAAAAAATAGTTTATCAAACTATATCTATTCATTTTTCTTTCTCTTTTCTATTTTCGCTTTTTTGTTTGTTCCTCTATCTCCTTTTCTTTTTACTTTCTTTATTCTCTTTCTCTCTCTATTTTCCTAGTTCTCTTTATACTTCTTTTCCCTACTTTCTCTTTCTATTTTCTCTCTATCTCTCTCTTTCTTTTTCTATTTTCTCTTTCACTCCCTCTTTCTCTCTCCTTTTTCTCCTTTCTTTCTTTCTACTATCTTTCTTCATTTTCTCCCTCTTCTCTCTCTCTCTTCTTTATGTCTTGTTCCTCTCTAACACTCATCCTTCTCATCTATTCCTTCCTCCTTTTCTATTTCTCACTTTCTCTTCATTGGCTATGTTAAATACTTGATCCCTAACTTTATTTTTTCTATCATCAACTCATCAAAGTTCACACAACAAATTCAAATTCTACATCCAGCATTCATTCAAGAATTTTCATAGTATCCATATCAATAATATAGTTCAATTGATTCGTTAAGTTCCTATAATGATTCTAAACATAATTCATATTAAAATCAATGGATTATACCCAACTGCACATTTTCAGCCATGGTCGACAAAAGGAGAATTTTCCAAATTCGAAAACCAATCAATCGTTAAGATTTTTATTGATTCAAAGGTTTATTATAGAATTAGCATTAAAAAAAATGAATTGACAGAGAAAAATAGTAGAACAGAGGCCCCTCCTAGTTGGTTTGAGTTTTTTCAATGAGGTATTTGTGTTTTTTTTATGAGGTTCAGTTTCTGGCTTTTGCCACTCTGTTGGTTCTTAACTTCAAAAGAAAATGATGTTAAACTATTTCCAAAGAGGTCTGTGAATCGAATGGGGTCAAAAAAGTTCAATTCGTGAGTGAATTCGTAATTTTTGTTTTCGTCATCTTAAGCTTCCTCTGTCCATGGTTGCCTAGTATATATAGGATGTCTTGGCTTAATTTTTGGCTTATTAAATTCGCGAGAAGTGGGCTATGACGTCTGGACAAGTCGTAGGGTGCAGGGCTATGGCGGGTAAAGGAATGCTCGAGGAAGAATACGCTCACTAAGCAACTTTAATGGTGATGAAGGAAAGGTAAATACACATATTATTTTCATAATCCATCAGCAATGAACTTAGTGGTCTTAATGACAACCTTACACTCTTCTAACTCTTCCTTCTTCCTACACACGTGTTGGAACTCGTCCCAGCCCATCCCTTTTTCCTTCTTTTCGTTTATTTTCCTTATTTATTTTCCTGTATAGCTTATATAAATTTTGTACACTTATTTAATCACCCAAGACAGTAACAGTAACAAAGGTGGTATCACATTTTGCTACTCACTTAGGTGACCTAGTTTCGAGCCCAACCAAACTAGTTTCTTAATTTCCTTTTCTTTTTCCAACTTTTCTTTTTATATTTTAATTTTTCCAAATATCCTATAAATCTATTTATATTTCTCTCTCTTTATTCCTATATTTTTACTCACCATAATATTTATATATTTTCATAAATCTATTTATTTCAATTTTGTTTTAATATATTTATATATGTATATATTTTTATAAAATCTTATTTTATATTCTAAAATTTAGAATATTAAATTAAATTTTTCTCTTCTTACTTCTATTTATTTATTTTTTACTTCAATTCATTTTTATAGATTTATTTATTTCATTCCATTATTTTCTAAAACCAAACTTTTAAAATTTTCTTTTACATATATTTCAATCATTTTATCTTTTATGAATTTACTTATAACTATTTTATCTTAAAATTTTCTGAAAATTATACTATCATCTTCCTCCATTTTATTTTATAATTTTTTTTAATTCAATTTTTCAAAAAATAAAATTTTAATATATTTAACATCACAAGAATTTATTCAAAATAAATTAAGATTTTTTATTTCAAAGCTATCTTGCTTAATATTATCTATTTATTTTAAACAGGATGTTATTACATATAGGACACGAAAAGCACTCCCTCAAAAACAAAGGCTAGGTGATTGACTAGGCACATGAAAATTAAGGTTCTCTAGCAATTAGAAAGAAAATAAAAAGAAACTGGTACTGAACCAAAAAGGAAATCCAAAAGAAGAAAAACAGATGAAGAGCAAATCGTAAAATATGAGAAATAGTGCTTGTGGAATTTCCATACGTGAATTGGCTTGTCCATACCAATACGCGATTTGTTTTTGTCCCAGGTCACAAGAATTTGTGGTTGACTTTGCGGAGGAGATGTGCTGGAGTGCTTAGCTCTAGCGGTGTCATTCGTAGGCCAAATTGTGTAAAATCGCAGTGTTTTGTGGGTTTTGCAATTGCTCCTCTGTTTGTGCTGTCGTCGAACAACCTTTGTCTTGCCACCATTAACTAATCAACCATTTGTGTTGTCTTCTTCCAAAAAGGTTGCGCTATCTAACAACCCATCTTTTGGGTTGAGTTTTAGGGTTAGTTTGGGTTTTTTTTCTCTTTTGTTTTCATTTGTTGGCCCTAACTCTAAGCTCAGCATTTTTTTGTCGTATGTAAAATAAATATAATCAACTAAAGAATAATAATAATAATAATAATAATAATAATAATAATAAATATAAGATTATTATAAGATATACAAATTATTTAAAGCATACTATATAACATAATAAACAAAATAAAAAATATATATTTAATGTTTATAATCTTAAATTAATAAAAGTACTAACTCAATAATAATATTATATAATGATAAATTTTAATATTAATAGTTTACTAATGATATTATACTAATTTTATAGGAGCATACCACATAATACTATTATATGAATAATTTTCTTCTTTTATGTTTTATATAACATTATAAATAGTTAAAATGACACGTTTGGGAAAAGGGAACAAAAGAAGTCTAATTTATATTCGAATAAACTCCAAAGATAGAGTCCAAGTCACTAGAAAGATATTAGAATTTTTTTTCCTAAACACGATCATACATTAAAGAAACCAAAAAGGGATTATATTGCTAAAACTACTTTCTTTGTCCCAATTTGAAATCAAATTGATGTCAAGTATGAAATCATGAACCCATGTATCGTCCCTACAACCTACAGATTATACACAAGTTATGTTTGGATAAACTTTTGAATAAATAATAAAAAAATAAAGTAAAATGAATTAAGTTTATCCCATAAGTTAAATTTAGTTCATGGAGAAGCTAAATAAAAGAGATCTTATAAATTAGCTTATGCATAAACTCATTTTAAGTTCATTTTCTTTCTTATTTTCTTTTTTTAGTATAGTCATAAGTATCCTAACGGGTGGAAATCCTATTTGAGCCAGATATGACCTTTATGGATGAAAAATATCTCCCTTTAAGTAATTAAACCAGTTGCATATACAAAACACAAATTTGAGACCTTTGGTTAAGTTTTCCTTCTTATTTTGGAGTGTTTATTGATAAATTTATCTAAACAGATTATAAACCACAACAATTGAATAGGTAACATAAGTCAAATATTGCACAAAAGTCTTCCCTCATTGCTTCTCCCCAAATCAAAAACTCTAAAATGAAAACAAAGAAAGTCCTCCAAATTTATAAGAAATATCCAGTATTCAACTACTAGCGACTACTACATAAGTTTTAAAAATAGAGGAAAAAAAGGTCCAAAAAGGCCAAAACTGTATATGTATGTATGTATATGTATATGTATATAATGCAATAACTAAAGAGAAAGGAAGTTTTTGAAATTGAAGATAAAGGGATGAGAAAGAGGAAAAGGTACCAAAGAAGGGATGATGAAAACGACATCGTATGATAGTAGCAAATGCATAAACTACGCGAGGCAACCAATGTAGTAGGCGATAGAAAGCTAATTATGAACTGGACATGGATACAAAAGAGAAGGATATGGTTTTAGGGTTCACTAAAGAGATTTTGAACAAGATAAAAAATTAAACATTTAAAACAAAGGAAAATAAATATTAAATAAACTTTATACTCTTAATAAAATGGTTAATTTTTTCAAATAAATTTTTAATTATGTACTCTATATTAATCCATATAATTGTTGTGATAGAAAAATATATTTATTTAATAAGTGAAATAGTACTTATTTGTATTTGTTATCTTTTACAAGAAAAACATGTTATTTTTTAAGGAGTTTAGTGTGATTCTATTATTTATTATCACTTTTTTTTTCACAATTTTTATCTTTTTCTTTTTAAAATATTTATAATTTAAAGTTATTTCATATTTGTATCATGTTACCATTATTATTATAATTATTATTCTAGTATTTTATTTAATAATTATATTATATTAAGTAAATCTAAAAATAATTGAAGATAAAATTATTCACTTCAATAACATTTTGTATATATTAAATTTTATTAATCTAACTATTGGACATTTTAATATTAACTTGACAATCACAAACATCAAATTTTAAATATATCTAATATATGTAGTTACTAGTGCACTTTAAATAATAAATAATAATGATTTTTTTTTAAAATTTTATGGAGAAAGTTTTTGTAACATAACCAATACATGCTAAATTATTGCATACGGATTTGGATTCTCTAACTTTAACTTGCGAACGTTACCCTAATGTTGGATTAACCAAGACTGTTGGATTCATATTTTTTGTTAGATATTGACACCTATATTAGAAGCAATTTTTTATAACCATTTATTGGTCAAACCTGTAAAGTACCTTCTACTCAAACACGTGTTATTGTCAAGATTGACATAATGAGACAAATCATAACGAGCCACTATACGATGGTTTTGTGGAGAACTGTCTTTGCCCGCCTCATGTCCTCCCTCAACGATAATCCCATGGAGGAAGCTTTTCTAACCAGTCATGCACAAGATTCAAAGTCCAATTTTTACCTCAAATAACCAAATTTGGAGTTTCACAAGTATTAACTTAGATAAAGAATGGCTTTACTCATTGAACCTTTGTTTCGTTATTATTGTGTTACTACTAATTTAGAAGGTTACAAAGGGTTATTGTTGGTAATTTGATGAAACAAGAGTATGATGCATTTAGATTACAGAGCATTGTGTTTCTTGTTTTTTTTTTTTTTTGTTACTAAGCCAAATTTGGTGTACAAATTTTGATTCTTTGGATGTACAAAGTTTGATTAAGTTTTCAATTGGATCTTTACATTGACGATTATGTAATTGACTCTTCTTTGGTTGAATAAAATCCAGTTATTTACTGTTAAAAAAAATATAACTCAATTATAATGACACAATTATGGTTTATTGGTTGAATTTTTTCATAGCTTTCAATCTATTTTAATTTCATGAAAATGGACATGGTTTTTATATTTGTATTACATTGTCTGCTTATACCAAAAATAAAATTATGTATTAAGATTTATATTTATTTTTTGAATGGTAAAGAAAAATTATTAAAAGCATTCAAACTAAGCACAAGATTTCTAAGAATTGGAAGCAAAAGGCAAATTACTCTAGTCTGTAACCACGATAAATGGGATGCACGCGCTCTTTGCGAGCGTTTAAATTGCAGCCACGAAAGCAGTGAAGGACACAAATGGAACTACAATAAACCAGTAAGGGCATTTAGTTGCAAGTAAAAATAAACCCTCCAACTCTCTTTGCATCAATTCTCTTCACTCTTTCGTTCACTCTTCCTTTCTTGCGGCTAGGGTTTTAGAGCAGCTTCTTATAGGTTCGTTCTTTTCTACCATGCTAGGAATTTTAAGCCTTCGATTCATGCGTATTCTATTTGATTATGTTGCGTGCTGTTTATAATTCTTGAAAATTTTTGGCGAAGCCTAAAACCCTGTCCCTCTCCTTCGTATCCATGTCCAGTTCGTAATTAGCTTTCTATCGCCTACCACTTTAGCTGCCTACACGCTTTCTTCTATCATACGACGCCGTTTTCACCGTCGCCTCTTTTGCTCTTTCTTGCCCCCGTTATCTTCATCTTCAAAATTTTCCTTTCTCTTGAGTTGTTGCATTATATGTGTGTGTGTACCCTCTACCTTTATAACTTCCTTATGTGGTAGTTACTAGCAGTTGAATACTGGATATGTCTTACAATTTTGGAGGACTTTCTCTGTTCTCATTTTAGAGTTTTTGATTTGGGGAGAAGCAATGAGGGAAGACTTTTGTGCAATATTTGACTTATGTTACCTATTCAACTGTTGTGGTTTATAATCTGTTTGGATAAATTTATCAATAAACACTGCAAAATAAGATAAGAAAATAAGAAGGAAAACTTAGCCAATGGTTTCGAATTTGTTTTCTGTGTATGCAGCTGGTTTAATTACTTAGAGGGAGAGATTTTCCACCCATAAAGGTCATACCCGGTTCAAACAGGATTTCCTCCCGTTAGGATACCTGTGACTATACTAAAAAAAGAAAATAAGAAAGAAAACGAATTTAAAATGAGCCTATGCATAAGCTAATTTATAAAATATCTTTTATTTAGCTTCTCCATAAACTAATTTTAACTTATGGGATAAACTTAATTCATTTTACCTTATTTTTTTATTGTTTATTTAGACGTTTATCCAAACATAACTTGTGTATAATCTGTAGGCTGAAGGGACGATACATGGGTTCATGATTTCACACTTGACATCAATTTGATTTCAAATTGGGACAAAGAAAGTAGTTTTAGCAATATAATCCCTTTTTGGTTTCTTTAATATATGATTGTGTTTAGGAAAAATATTTCTAATATCTTTCTGGTGCCATGGACACTATCTTTTCTTTTAACTACATTTGATGAAGCTTCTTAATTCTCATTGTAGCATGTCTTGAATGAGTTATGCCAATTTTAGACTTAGCTAGAAATATAACAATTTTATTTTCTGTTTTATTAGAGATTCTGTCTTTTGTGTGTTTCAGAACTGGTTTGCTTCACTTCTTGAATTTTGAAAGTTTTTCAAGTCTGATCCCTACACTAAGCTTCTATATATATGTGTCTTGTATGAATTGTTATTATTGATTGTTAACTTTTTTTGTGTGTCTAGAATCTCTGTTGATATTGCTACCCAATGGGAAAGTTGGACAAGAAGGCAAGGAAATTTGCAAAAAAGAATTTGCAGTCTGTTTTGAGGAACAAAAGGAAGTTACATTCCAAGTTCAAAAGGAAAGCTTCAAAAAGTAAGGATTTTATATTGTTAAGACATCCTATTATTTGTTTATTGTATAGCACTTGCTTTCATGTTGTCTTTCATATTATTTTGTCACGTTTTATTTTATCCCTACTTGCTGATTTCACTTCTTAGGATTTTTTATTCCAATTTATTTATTTCAGAGATTATATTGTATATTTGTCTCAGAATGTTGCCTGTAAAATAGGCTGGTATGTGTTGGTGGGGGTAAGATATATTTTAGAAATTATGGAAAATATTCTTCTAGCTTCTTGAAATTATACCAAGGGAGGTAAAATATTCCTAGATATAATTTTGAGAAATTCTTCTTTGAACATGTCCCAAACCTCACCATCAATGGAGGCAATAATATTTAACCAAGTACTTGAATTAAAAAAATTTGAACTTTCAACCTTCTTAAAGATTGCAGGATTGAAATGATTAACTACATGTTTGGTTTACTTCTGTCGGAATGCATCTATACCATAGTCACATAATTCGCCGTACACCGTATGGGTATACGGTACACGACCTAACAAAGAATTGGTACATGGGGGGTATATCTAGTAGGTATGTTTCAGTAGGCTATTTAAAGTTATAGTATGTTCTATTATATAAAATAATACTTTACCAATATTTTTTTATCTAGTTAAAAATTATAAATTACACAAAGTCAATTACCCTTCTATGCTGCCAATGTTACCACACATAACAACAAAAATCAATTGCATTCTCCCACCTGACGCCCACTAAACAGTGTTCTCTAAAAATTGTTGAAACAAATCATTTTTAAAGATATAAATATTTTCTATCACCAGCTTTTGTTCTTTTGGACAAACAACAACAGTAACTGTCTTTGTAATAATATTTAAACATCATGCTTTGTAATAAATTAACAATGGAGACTAGAAATTTAAGATCCATAACATTAAACAAATAATTCAAGAAAAAGATAACAGAAAAGGCAACAAATAAAAAGAATAAAAAAGCTTTAGTTCTTCCATGATATCATTATCTAATTCCCATCTGATCTCTTCTAGCCCTGTAGAAGATTCCTCCAAACATGTGTTATCAATGTCCATATCCCTCTTTTTGAAACGGCCATGATTGTAGCTAGCAGAAAATCGTGATTGCAACTGAATATTTGAGTGAATATAGATCAAGTTATCAGCTCTTGCACAATTAAGTTTATTTCTCTTTACATTGTGAATATAAGAATAAGTGCTCTATACTCTTTCAGCTGAAGAGCTACTTATTGGTTGAGATAATACCTTATGTGCCACCTCTGCTAGTTCTGGAGTTTCTGATCCATAAGTTGACCACCAATCAATGGGATCCATAGTTACAATATCCATTTGAGCAGCTGACATATAAATTCCTTTCTTTGTATGGAAAATGGCAAATTGGTCACATAAAAACTTATGCTCTTTTGCATTTTCAGCTATCTTTTCCAAGGCTTGGATCACAACAGTGACAACTTCCTTATCTTGGTTTGGAGCTCTTCTAGCTACACCTCCTAGAGCTATTGTTTCAAGATAATGTGAGTCATAAAAATCTAGGAGTCAATGCAAAACCAAAACAATGGATAGTGTTATTCCTTTTTGTCTATCTTGCAGTAATTATACTTTCCATTTGAGAGTAGCACTCTGCATTTTTATTTCCTCTTGATATCTCTTTTACTTCTCCAAGCATTGTATCCATCTTTTCATAAAATCTCCCATGTTTGAGCCTTCACCATCAGCAAACTTAATTAAACAACAAATTTGCTTTGTTATCTTATTCATATTTTCAACATCTTCCCAAAATTGCTCCTTACCAACTGTTTCAGAAATTAAAGCCCCCGTTTTTTGGTGTTTTCATCTCCTTGTTTAACCCATTCTTTCCAACTATTCAAAACAACAGTAGTTGCAAGAGCTTCTCTACAGTCAAATAACTGCTTAAGTAAAATAAAATGTGATGCAAATCTAGTCTTAGTAACCTTTAACAATTCTAGTTTTGAATTTTCTCTAAAAATGGCTGAAGACTGACTATGGTTAATTATGTACTTTACTGTAGCTTTTCCTTGTTCGTTCGTGTTTCTCAACCACTCAAAAGTTTCAGCAAAATATTTGAAAATCAGATTTAAAGTATGCACAACACAAGGAGACCAAAATATGTGTTTGTATACCTTCTGTCTCTCTTTCCCAACTGCTTTGCAATTTGCTGCAATGTTAGTCACCATTTGTAGAACATTAGATGGCCCAACTTCTTCAATGGCTTTGAGCAAGTATTGAGCAATAACAACCCCTATTTTTCTACTCTAGAGAAGTCATCAGCATATAGAAACATTGCTGCTCTATTGTTCACAAATAGTACATTGATTAGTGGCATGCTTTTGACATAGTCCATCCATATGAGACAATAGAGACCCCTTGATGAAACCATGTACCTTTGACTGGACCCAAGTCTTTTTCAACACTTCTTTTGTATTCATCCAAGAGAATAATTCTTGCTTTTTTCTGAAGATGGAGGTTTATAACCTTTAGGTCCACCGTTAATAGCTGTAACCATCTCAACAAAGTGTGGATTACTGAGTTGAATGGAATTCCACTAACACAACACTTTCAAGATTTTGATATCGACAATGTCTCTTCCCATAAGTTGAAAAGCATCTTCAAGAGGCTTTGAACATGATTCTTTGTCCTTTTTGGTGATGGAACACTTTAGAGATGGAACAACTCCATATTCTTCTTGTAAGACTTTTGTATGCTTATCTGTGACTCAACATGACTGGACATCATTGAATAGCACTTAGCTACCCCACTGAAGCACTGAAGAAATGATAATGGATTCTGGTCTATGTGCTTTTGTAAGGATTTTTGCAGTGCTAGCATATCCAATGCTTTGTTCCTCCTGGATTTTTGCCAGTTTCACCACCAATATAAATAACTTTTGGTTAGAGGGGGCTTGATTTTTTTTGCATGCTCATTTGTTGTTGAAGGTATAGGAGGCGCAGTTTGTGATGTTTCCTTATTGGTGAAATCTTCACTCTCGTGAGAAGGAAGCTGAAAACACCACCTTTTCTTGTAATTGTCTTTTGCTGAATACCATTTTTAATGGGAGGGAAAGATAAAAAAGCAAATTATGTGGTGGAGGATTTGTGCAAACTGAGAAAAGGCTGTTAAAGTTAAATAGTTGTATTGTTACTTTACTGGCCTGGTGCTATTACTTACTGATCTTTCATTTCAGGTTATACAAGCTTACCACACTGTTGGGAGAAAAAAGCATTTTAATACGTTGTTGCACATTCCAATTTATTTTATTAAATAATTGTCTTTTTCAAGTTTATTTGATTATAAATTAGGCTTCTTTTGTTACCTTTTCCCAAATGTGTCATTTCAACTATTTATACTTTCATATAAAACGTAAAAGAAGAAAACTACTCATATAGTAGTATTATTTGGTATGCACCTATAAAATTAGTATAATATCATTAAAAAAACTATTAATATTAAAATTTATAATGCAAACAAAACCAACAATTAATATTGTACAATACTATTGTTGATTTAGTACTTTTATTAATTTAATATTATTAACATTAAATATATTTTTTTAATTTTGTTTATGTTTTATAGTATGTTTTAAATAATTTTTATATCTTATAATAATCTTGCATATTATTATTATTATTCTTCTTTAGTTGATTATATTTATTTTACATAAGAAAAAAAATGTTGAATTGAGTTAGGGCCAACAAATGAAAACAAGAGGAAAAAAACCCGAAACTAACCCTAAAACCCAACCCTTTTGGAAGAAGACAACGCAGATGGTTGACCAGTTAGTGGTGGCAAGACAGGCTGTCTGGCGACAACACAAATAGAGGAGCAACTGCAAAACCCGCATACATTGTGATTTTACATGATTTGCTCGGTGAATGGCGACACAACAGCCGCTATAGCCAGGCATTCCAGTATGTCTCCTCCGCAAAGTCAACCACGAATTCCTCTGACCTGGTACAAAAATGAACCGTGTATTGCTATGGACAAACCAGTTCATGGTTCCATGGAAATTCCACAAATTATGCAACTCTAATCTATTCACAAGCACTATTTCTCGTATTTTATGATTTGCTCTTCATCTATTTTTCTTCTTTTGAATTTCTTTTTTGGTTTAGTACCAATTTTTTATTCTCTTTCTAATTGTTAGAGATCCTTAATTTTCATGTGCCTAGTCAATCACCTGGCCTTTATTTTTGAGTGGGCGAGTTAATTAAGAAATGGTTCAATTAACCATTTCTTAATAATAAAAAAACAAAAGCAAAAACTCAAGGAAGTAATTGCCTAGTCATGGCATAGGCCGACAACCTTTTTGTGAGGGAAATGTGGAGCTTGGCCTCCACGGAAGCATCATCACTACTCCCCAATGCTTTCTCTCTGGTTAGACCAATCACCCTTTTCCAAACAAAGATGCCTCTTCAACTTCAACCCTTAAGGCACATCAAGGCCCCTAAACAAAACCCCTCCAACGTCATTCCTCGAAACCCTTCCCAAACTATCCCCATCAACCATCTATACATTTCACAGCTCCTCTCTAGACTTGTCTGGGCCTTGTTGCTAAACCATGACCTCTTCTCAAAGAGGCTACTCCTCAACCTTCGCTCCGCAGTAAGCATCTTTCAGAACCAAGAAAACCCCTCCCACGCCATCAAGTTTCACATGTGGCTCTCACGTGTCAACCTTGTGTTGGCAACACACCAGTCCGTGCAACATGCATTGGGAAACACTCTTCACAAAAAGGGTCTTGCAATTCTATCAGTTGAGTTGCTTAAGGAAGTTCAGAATTTGGGGTTCTGCCTCACCGAGGACCTGCTCTACCTGTTAATGGGAAGTTGGGGAAGGCTGGGTCTATCGAATTATTGTGCTCATGTCTTTGGACAAATCTCATTCTCGAGTCTTAGCCCCAACACTAGGTTGTACAACACCCTTATTGATGCTTTAGTCAAATCCAATTCAATTGACCTTGCATATCTGTAATTCCAAAAGATGCTTGTGGATGAGTGCTGCCCTGATAGAATCACATACGATACCCTCATTCACAGGGTTTGCAAGATTGGCATGGTGGATGAGGCGCTTCGGTTAGTCAGATAGATAAAGGCAGGGGACATTTTCCTAATGTGATCGCCTATACAATGCTAATTGACAGATTTTGTAATGCGAGCAGGGTTGATGAACCCTTTGGAGTTTGGGAGACAATGAAGGAGAGGAAATCTTTCTAGATACTATGACTTGGCAGTGGCGAGGCGAATTTCATATGGCGCGCCATGGTGGCCACTTTTCGTGTTGCGGCTATGGTGTCGTCAACAACTATGACAGAAATTGTAGAATGCGGGTTCGTCGACCTAAAGAAGATGACCTTTTCAGTCATGTAACCTAATCCACCTAAGTTTGAAACCTGTTTTTTTTTTTAATGAATAGGTCGGGTTGTACGACCTGACCCAAAGTTGAACCAACCCAAAACATACAATTCTAGGGTTAGCTGCGAACGACGCGGACTTCTGAAGCCGCTGCATTTTGTGGAACTCCTTGTCGATGACATTCAACCATCAGACGTTGCCATGAATGATGCTCTAGCCACTAGAAGCCGCAGCGATCGACGCCCCAACCACTACAAGTCGCCGCAAACACGCTCCAGCAAGTGCAAGCCGCTTTGAACAACGTTGCAAGCAGTGCAAGCCACTATGAACCTCGCTCCAGGCAGCGCAAGTTGCTGCGCCCGTTGCTCCAGCCACCACAACCTGCGACGAACCTTGCTGTAGGGAGTGGAAGCCACCACAAACCTTGCTCCAGGCAGTGCAAGCCACCGTGCACGATGCTGCAACCACCACAAGTTGCTGCAAACCACACTGTTTAATGTTTTTAATTATGTTTACTGTTATATATACTTTTTTTAGTATTATATATATATATGTGTGTGTGTGTATACATGATTTATTTGTCTGCCATGGCTTCTGCCATATGCTGCCACGCTATTTGCCATATGTATATGGCAGATTTTGGGCTCTTCCCCATGCTCTGCCATCTGCTATTGATAACACTAATAGCTAGAGAGAGAGTTGCAAAACTTGTATCTTGAACAACAAAAATAATTGAAACAGTTTTTACCAAATGAAATTTATCACAGGCACTACAAACTCCAAAATGCATTAAGAGGGAAACATGAAAACAATTAACAAACCATAAAGCAATTAATGATAATATTATGATGCAGAACAAGGAATGAAATCAAAACATGCTGAGTTTCAGAATTAAATTCAAAATGAAGTGTAGAATATTGGGATCTTAATTTGAAAGAAAGAAGAAAAATACTAACAAAGTATCAGGAAGGTAATTGAAGTTTAGATTGGATGAGTTAAGGACTTGAGGCTGGCGGGGTAAAGGGTGGAGTGGGTTGTTACAAAATAAATGTAAAAAATCAGTGGATGGCAGGTAATGGGCGTGTGGGTTTAGTTGGGTGACTTGCAAAATAAAATTAAGACAATAAATGTATTTTGCAGTTGTCTCTTAAGGAGAAGCCAAGAGAGAGTAGAGTTTGCTGGTGATAGGATGGTTTTTGCAGAAGCAAAGACCATGATATTAGACAAATAGAAAAGATGATGGTCAAATGAGTTCTTTCTATATTTTAAATAGATACTTGCTGGAAACTCAAAAATACTATTTCATCCGTCCCTTGCAATTTCACCTCAAATATATCAAATGCACGCAAGAAATAAGAGTAAAATGATTTAGACATAAACATTGTAGAGGATGCCATACCACACCACAGGTTTCTAAGTTTAACTATCTGGGATTATTATGCATGTTCATGATAGGTGCATGCCTAAGAAAGCTGCCATACCATTCCATTTTGGTGGTGCCTTTTGCCATGGCACTATCAATCTGCATCAAGCCACCATTTGACAGTACTGGTTATTTATTTTAATATTAGATAATGAAATCTTTGAAATACTTTAGTTGGCTAGTAGTATTATGAGGCTCCTGATCAGTGTGGATTATTGACATAGTTTAGCTATTGAAAAGCACCTGACTCAATTCGTGTCAGATCTCTTTTGCAATTTTTGGCAAATAATTGCTTTATGGTATTCTAGTATTTGTTTTCCAATTAATGTATTAATTCTTTGGATCTTCTCATCAATTTAAATTTTTAATGTTCTCGAAATTTGATTGCAACAGAAGATAATCGGGATGTTGAACAAAACCTGGAGAGTGATACAACAAATCCATCAAATGAAAGGTAAAATGGTAACCTAAATACAATTATATGATGATTTACATTACATATCCTTGTTTCTATTACTATACTAATTATGCTGTCATTGCTTTAAACAATCTTTTCCTTTTATTTTGTAAATTTTGAACTACGCAGGTATTATTGACCAAAGCATTGTTCATAAAGTAACAGAAAATTCTAATCATTGCAACTGATTGCTGTTGTCTTAATCCATGGGGGAGGTTTTATGAAAAGCTTCTCATAGATAGATAGACTTTCACATAATCACTTCACGTGTATTTTTATATTAGTGATTATAGGTTTATGAAAATTTCTTCAAAAGGAAACTAAACCTTTGTTCTGAGTGATTAGGGAGGGAGGAAGAGATTTTTGAAAGATATTTATGATTTCCTTTTTTCATTTTGTGGTAAATTAGGAAGGATAACTTATGAAAATTCTTGGTCCCACCATATTACATTTCCTCCCAACCCAACTGTGATTTTGGGTAGAAATGAAGAATTGGAGTGTTGTAATTAATATTGTTTTTGCTTCATTTTGATTGGACTAAGCTCTCGTAAAGATAAAAAAACACATTTTTAATTACAAATTTAATTAAATATAAAATATATAAATCCATTTATATACACAATGTATGTAATAATTATCATGAATATTTCATTAGATCATTCAAATATTCTATTAAAATTATGTTTTAAATTTTAAATTGTATTTGATTTAAAATTGAATTTAATTATGAGTAAAATAATCTTATCCTAATGTTTTTCAATTCTTTCCCTTCACTTTCCCATATAGCCTAACAAATGAAAATAAATTACTTTATTTCATCGCTTCCCAATTCCATCAATCCAATCAGTACAAAATTCCTCTAAAAGCATTTCAATCTGTATCCTTTATATTTCTTTCCTCTCAATTTCACTTCTTATCTAAAGAAAGTATAAATGCTATTGTTACCTTTCCTACAGCCTTGTCTTTTCTACCAGAAAGTCTTATATAATATCAATCCTATTCTTTAAGTTGCTACCTTTGATGTTAGGGTCATTCTTAGTCTAAGCTTGTGGCTTTCATGCTTGTATGGTGGATGCACCCTTTGCTTGCTGTCTACTCATTTTTCTTGAATTGTGATAGTAGTTGTGAGGAATATTATCATTAAGCTATTGGGGATAAAGTAAACATAATTGATGAAGATCATTTAATGCAGCTGATTTACTAGAATCAAATTCTTTGATAAATATTGGTTGATGGATCCACATGTTTTTGTACTAATAACTGATGATTAGTTTTTTGTTATCAGAAACCTAGTTGAAGAATTTCAAGATACGTCTCTTGATGCTGTATTCAGTGATGATGACAGTGAGGTGCTTGGAGATGATTCAAACAGTGATGGGTTTCTTTCAGAGGTTTAAATTATGATTTATTGCTAAAACTCTTACCTGAGTTTGAAGATATTTGAAAAGCTCGAGTGTATTTTTTCTCAGCTGAGCTTTATATATATATATATATATATATCTATGTGAATAAAAAGTCAAAATAAGTACAAAAATGTGACAGAGGTGTAGACTGGACACTCATAAAACAACAACAGGAAAAAAAAATAAAAGGAGAGATTGATTGATTAATAAGATAATAAACATAAAATACACACATATATTTAACATTTTCCTTCAAGTTAGAACATATAAATTATATGCTCCTGGCTTGAAACATAAAAATTGAATTTGAGGCCCTTTGAAAGATTTATTCAAAATGTCAGCAAGTTGATTGTTTGAACCAACAAACTCAGTGTTGATCTCCTTGGACAATAACTTTTCCTTCACAAAATGGCAATCATTCTCTATATGTTTAGTCCTCTCATGGAATAATGGATTGGAGGCAATGTAGATGGCTGCTTGGTTATCATAGTACACTTCATTGGCTGAATTTCACAAAACTCTATACTAACTCACAAGTGGCCAAGGCCATAACCATATATTATGCACTAGACCAAGCAACAATAATCTATTTCTTGCCTATCTGTAGAACTTGCCCAATTAGTATCACAATACCCAAAAATTTGAGTATCACCTTTATACTCATACAAAAGTCCTTGGCCCAGAGCCTTTTTAATATACCAGAGAACACAAATGACAACATTCCAGTTATCAACATGAGGGACAACATGAATTTACTTATTACTTGAACAACAAAGGAAATAGTAGGTTTTGTGATTGTGAGGTGGATGAATTTTCCCACCAATCTTCTATACTTTGGATTTGAATAGGGTTCACCTTTCTTTGACATTAACTTTTGATTTGGATCCATGAGCTATCAATGCGACTACAATTTGTCATTCTTGTCTCCCAAAATATCAAAATCATACTTTTTCTGGGGAATAACCATACCTTCCTTGGATTGTGTCACCTCTATATCAAGGAAGTATATAAGGCAACCAAGATCCTTGGTTTAAAAGTGACTAAATAGATGTTGTTTCAGCTGATATTCTAGTAGCATAATTCCTTGTGATTACTACATCAACATAAACAACCAAATAGACACATTTATCAGAAGAAGGGTGACAATAAAAAAACAGAGTGATTTGCATCACTGCGTTTCATTGCAAAATTATGCATTTGACTGAATTCTTGGAGATTGTTTAAGTCCATAAAAAGAGCGATGAAGTTTATATACTAGATCAAGTTCTCCCTAAGCAACAAATCCTGGAGGTTGCTCCATACAAATCTCTTCCTTCAATTCACTATGAAGGAAGACATTTTTAATGTCTAGTTGGTGGAGGGAACAATGATTAATAACAGTCGTGGCAAAAAATAGGCAATAATAGTGATCTTAGCCACAAGATCCTTTTGCTACCAATCGAGCTTTAAGACAACCTCTCCATTAGGACCAACTTTGACAACATAGACTCACCTACAATCAACTGCTTTCTTTCTAGGATGAAGAGAAACTAGTTTCTAAGTATTGCTATGTTCAAGAGCTTGCATTTCAGCAATTATGGTTTGTCGCCATCCAGGATGATTAATTGTTTTAAAAACAGTTTTAGGAACGGTGAGGGAAGATAAAGTTGAAAGGAAAAAGGAATATGTAGGAAATAAATGGTGGCAACTAAAAAATTATAAACAGGGTGAGGGTGACGATGAAGGAGGATCTGTTGTAGGGACAATTGATGAAGAAGGACATAAATCATGAGGATCATCATTCAATGTAGGACTAGCTTTATGTGTCATATGCTGATATACAATGAGAGGAGATGAAGATAATTCAGGTGGACTATTTGTTGAAGAGTGTGGTTGAACTTTTTGATGATGAGTCTCACAAGTGGGAGAAAGCATTTGACTTAAGGCTGAAATAGGTAACACATGTTGTATAGAATTGAGGTTTTGCATGAAGGAGGAAAAGAATGTAGTTTCTTTGAAAAAGGTTACATTGACAGACATATAATATCTCTTAATGGTTGTGGAGTAGCATTTATACCCTTTGTTTAGATGTGAATATCCTAGAAACACATTTGATAACTCTTATAGAGAGTTTATCAAGTCTGGAGGAACATCATGAACCAAACATGTACAACCAAAGACCTTGGGAGAGACAATGTAAAGGTTCATTAGGAAAAATGATTTATTAGGAAACTTCATTTTCAAGAGATGAAGACGATATTTTATTTATTAAAAAACAAGTAGTGAGAATGTTATCACCTTAATGATTTGTTGGAATGTTTCCATTAAGCATTAAGGTGCTGATTCTTTCGTTTTGCTATTCTATTTTGTTGTGGTGTGTAAAGACATGTTGATTGATGTAAAATACCTTGTGAGGATAAAAAAGAAGAAATTTCACCATAAAATTTTTTTTTAGCATTATCACTTTTGAGAATTTTAATTGTTTTTCCAAATTGGTTCTTGATTCTATTGAAGAAAGACATGAAAGTAGGCAAAAGTTCATATTTGTCTTTCATTAAATATATCTAACTACATCGGAGAATAGTTATTTATAAATGTAACAAAATATCTAAAATCAAAAGATATTACTCGACTTGGTTGCCAAATATCTGAATGGATGGTAGAAAAAATTGAGTTACATCTTTTTTCAATTTGTTTAGGAAAAGAAGACC
The DNA here is from genome assembly GCA_026544285.1 of Pachyrhizus erosus. NCBI lineage: Eukaryota > Viridiplantae > Streptophyta > Magnoliopsida > Fabales > Fabaceae > Pachyrhizus > Pachyrhizus erosus. The sequence continues at coordinate 22,885 of JAMLFT010000265.1, forward strand.
AAATATGTTTTGCCTAATTGACATAATTCACAATCCAACATTTGAAGTTATTTGAGACTAGAGACCATTATCTTTAACTTCGCTAAACTAGGGTGACCTAAACGATCATACAAAAGTTGTGGAGATGAGACAACAAAACAAGATATAGAAGGGTTGGTTTCCACATAGTACAAGCCTTGTGATTCATGTCCTATGCCAATCAGACGAGCCATACCACGGTCTTGTATGACAAAGGAATCAATATTAAATGTTATTGAGCATTGGAACCATTGGCTAAGTGAAAAGGTGAGGAAAATATAGAACAAAATTTAAATTTAAAGAAAGAGAGACTTGAGCAACTCTTTGAGATGTAATCTTGGAACCATTGGTTAAGTTAACAAGGTGAGGAAATTTAGGTAGGTAAATTGACGAGAATATTGAAAAAAAACACCACTTGTATACTCTATCTTGGCACTATCTCTAGTTGATGTGGGACTTGAGTTTTTTCCAATACACCCTCTCACGTCCAACATTGTTGGGCTTGGTGCATGGATAATATATACAGAATTATTACCAAAATACGATTAGAAGTACTCAAATCAACTATCTAAAGACTTTGACCTTTCACATATTGAGAAATACAGACTGTTGAGACATTGAAATTGAGGATGACTGGGCTTGATTGCTGGATTTCAGCTTCAAGCATTCTTGATACTCTTTGTCAAAAAACTTTGGCTTAGATTTTTCAGATTTAGATACGTGTGTTGTCTTATTAGGAAAACCATGCAAGGAGTAACAAGTGTCTTGGGTATGATCCATTCTTTTGCAGTATGTACATTGAGGACGTCCACCTCTACTGTCACGTCCTCTGTGATCATGACCTCCTCTTCCTTGTGTGTCTACCATTGCAAAAATTTCAACAACTTCAGCTATACCCTTGTTTTTCACCATATTAGGAACATGTAGAAGCTTGGTAACTAGGTTGTACATGGAAGGAATTTCATAACCAATTAGAATTTGATCACGAACATGATCAAAATCTAAGTGCAAAGTTTGCACAATTAAAATCATATACAATCTATCAAGTTTTTGTTTTATTCCCCTTTAATGAATCAACCTCTAGGAACATCTTTAATTCTTCTACAGCTTGAGCAACATGTGAGATCATATCACGATTAGTTTGTTTGAGAGAAGCCAACATTGGCTGAATTATTAAGACATTGAGCATCATTGAGAAAGATGTTTTGAGTTTTCTTCCAAAAAGTGTAACAAGTCATTGGGTTCAAATGATTGTCATAGCATTGCACAAAGCTGAAAGTCAAGCCTCTGCCATCGAGCCCTAGTCTCACTTGATATCTCATTGGCCTCTTTCTCTAGATGATCATGGTATCCTTGACCAAGGAACCATAGTTCTACAGTTGCAGACCATGATAGGTAATTTTTAGTATTTAGTTTCTCTATGGTGATGGTGGATGTTCAAGAGATAGAAAGGATTGGTCATGAAATAGACCCAGCAGAAGTGGTGCCTGCCATATGTACTTTTTAGACAAAATAGAATACACTTTTAAGGGGGGAAGAAAGAGTGCCACGCTCGTACCCACCAGCCAAATACAGGTAAAGTGACCAACTAAGGACTAGAATTGGCCAAGGAGGCTTAGACAAACTGTAGAGGTGGCGCGTGAGTTTCTGACAATGGATGATTGGCGTGTGAGCTATACATGCGTCCCAGATCTGACCATGGAAATGGCGCGTGAGAGTGCGTGGGGCCAGGTTTGGACACAAGACCACTTGGGTTAGGTTGTGCTTGACAAGGTGAACCTACCCCTCAGGTCACCTAAGAACACTGTCGTCGGTGGACGGCGGCAACTGGTGATAGATGGCAGCAGACAACGGTGAACTACTAACTGAAACTCGTAGTCATATATATGTGAAACAAAGTCAATAAGTACAAAAGTGTGACAGAGGTGCAAACTGGGCACACTCACAGAACTGCTACAACAGAAGAAGAAAAGGAGGGACTGATTGACTAATAAGATAATGAACATAAAATACATATGAACATTTAACACTCTTGTTAATTTTAATTTTCATTTGGTTTAGCTGTTGTATATTTGGTGTAATGATTTCTTGAGAATGTGACCAGGACTCAAGCTTTTCACATGTTATTGGAAGTGATAGTGAAAATGAAAATTATGTTGGCAGTAAGGACATTTCTAGCTTTTTAGTTTAAACTACATGCAAGTTCCCTTGTTGCTTGTGTTACATTAGACTTTGATGCAATATTTCTTTTATTATTTATTTTTTCAGACAGCAATGGTGCCAGTTCCCTATCAGTGCAAAACAGAGATATTTGTGCAGAACTTCTGAAGAAAGTAAAAAAGTTGAACAAATTGAAAGAAAAGGTGGTTTTCTTGTGTCTTATGGTTTATGGTGGTTTTTTCTATTTAAATTATTTTCTGTTAAATGGAGAGATGTTTATTGTTCCGTAATTTCATATGGACGCATACATTTTTTTAATTAATACTTCTTTGGAACATTTATGCCATGCTAGTGTCCTTTTTTCCTTTTTATAGTAAAATAAGGTTTATTTGGAAAGATAGGAGAGTAAAGCTAACAATATTGTGCTATCAAGATAATAGTAACATGAAGCATCGTGTTGTGTTTAATGTGAACCTTGAAACTTTTGCTGTTTGGTCTTCCTACTTAAGACTTATGTTTAATAGGGTAGTTGATACAGTCCTCAAATTCTTTCTTACATTGAATTGTGGACTTGTTAGCTCTGCAAGAATTAAGCATATAAAATAGACAAAGGAAAGAGAAGCTTTTGTTGTTGCTCTTTTCAATGAATTTGGACTTGTATGTTTAGGTGCTGAATTTTATGCAGCAGCACTGTCATTTTTCACTTTTCATCTTGTTTGTTTCTAACAAATGATTTTGTTTCTTGCCATTCAAAGTTTCTTGCACAAATGTTTAACTTAGCTTTCTTTTTGAAAATTTCAGGATCCAGGTTTTTCTAAATTTCTAGATAGTTATGATATGAAGATTGAACAAACCCAAGATGAGGAAATTGTGAGTAGCATCTGATTTGATAAGTATGTGGAAAGTATCAGTGAATGATTCACTAACGTTGAATTCTAGTCTGATTGGCTAGTTAATGTATAGTGTATTTCACTATTGATTGGGGGGCGGGGAGTGGGACGAAACCAAGAGTGGGGAGTAGCTTGTATTTTGGGAATTCAATAGTAGGAGGGAGAGCTCCAGGTCTCTTGAATACCTCGAGTTTTACAGAGGAGATTCATTCTGTTGTTTATTCTTGATCACTACCCTGTATCAGATTGACACTGTCATTGGGCATTCTTTCTGTAATAAAGATTGGCTGCTTTCCCTAATTCTGAATAAGTATCTGTCACATTATTTAGAATGATACCTTATTCTCTATAGTACTGTTTAATGTTTTTTGGAATTATTTTAGGATCATATTATAGGGCTAGCATGTAGCTCAGAGTAGAGCTATACACAATAAATAATACTAGATAGTACAGCTACTATTTCACTGGATATGTTATTAGTTCATGTTCTTTTTTAACTTTTGACCCAACTAGCACTTATGTTGATGAAAGCTAACTTTGTTTTTTCCAATTATGTGGTTCAGAGTTCAGATGATGGAAAAAGTTTAAATTGGGTGCAGCCAGCGGATAACAGCAATGCATGTTCTAATGTGGGTAAACTGTTGACGAATGCATCTGTTGATTCATTGTGTAAACTGGTCAAAGAACAGTGTAGTGTTCCTGCCCTTACATGTCTCATAAATGCTTATAGGGCAGCGTGCCACAATGATTCTGAAGCAACCAGTGTCAGTGGTTGTGTCTTTTCTCATGGTATTCAGAAGAGTGAAACTTTCTGCAAGATATTTATGTTCATGCTACATGAGGCTGATACTACATTTAGGAGGTTATTGGGAATATCAAGCTCAAATTGTAGGAAGGAAACTGTTTTAAACCTAAAGAACACAGCAAAGTGGTTGTCTGTTAGACCACTTATTAAGTCGTACATAAGGAGTACTGTGTTTCTCCTTAACCAGGTCACTGACTCTGAAATATTGGCCTTCTCAATTTGTCGACTCAGAGCTTCAATCATTTTCCTCTTTGCATTTCCGTCTTTACTGCGCAGTCTTCTTAAGGTATTGTTAAACTTAATATTGGTAAAAGATTATTGAAATTCATCCTTGCTTTATTTAATTGATGCTGGTCTAGACAGTCTAAGAGAGAAGATTCTTATATTTCCATTTTCTTTATCCTATATAATGCAATTTCTTTTAGGTACTTACGGTTGGTCAGTTGGTATTTAGATGTGTGATACCTTGCAGCCTTCTTGCAAGAATTGTATATCCATTGATACTTTAGTTGTGGTTTGTGTTTAACTAAAGTAAGAACTTACATACTTTCTTGGCGTCTTGGCTAAGATGTGTATAATGTCAATCCCATGCCATGTTAAATCTTGCTTACCTTGCACTTGAATTTATTGCAGATTTCTGTTCATCTCTGGGCAACAGGTGATGGGTCTCTGTCATCAAACTCCTTCCTCATTATACAAGATATAGCTTCTGTGTCTAGCTCTAATTGGTTTGACTTCTGTTTTGTCAAAACATACAAGGCCTTCATTAGTCACTCTGAGCGAAAGTTTGAACATGTACATTTTCTAAGGAACTCCTTTGTGGAGCTATGTTGTTTAGATATGCAGAAGTCATCTAACAAAGCAATAGTATGTTTATTGCATATGGGTAAGATATTGCAGAAAGGGTGGGAAACCAAAAAGAAGGTAAGCTTTAAACAATTTTAATATTCATTGCCACCATTTTATTAATGTTAAGTTTAATGAACAGTCTTTTAAAGAATTAAATAACATGTACAAGTTTCTAAATAAGCATAGTATTATCATGCTGAGGAAAATTTTCTGATATTTTGCCTTATATTTTATGGACAGGAGGTGGTTAAGACAATTTGCAGTTGGCAGTATATTAATTGCATCGATCTCTGGGTTACATTTGTATCAGCTAACATACATGACTATGATCTTCAGCCCTTGCTGTATGTGATCATACAGATTATAAATGGAGTTGCTCTCTTGTTTCCCGGCCCAAGATATTTACCACTGAGACTCAGATGTATCCAATGGCTTAATCATCTTTCTGTTTCTAGTGGTGTTTTCATCCCTGTTACATCGTTGGTGCTGGATATTTTAGAATACAAAATTACTAAGGATAGTGGGAAACCTGGCAAAGTCTTGCAACCTATGTCTACCATAAAGGTCAGTGATGAATTTGACAGGGCAGCCTTCCGCTCCTCAACCATTTTTAAATAATTTTATTTTAGTTTAAAAATTTATATGGCCTCTTAACCCATAGCACATATTTGGATTAAACTCATTTATTCAATTGTTGTAGTTGACTTTTTAAAATTATTGAAGCTTCCAAAGCATTGGTTAAAATCACGTGGCTTCCAAGAAGAGTGTGTCTCATCAGCCATTGAACTCCTTTCGGAGCATTTTGCACAATGGAGCTACCATATATCTTTTCCCGAGCTGGCAACCGCTCCACTTATCCACCTCAAGAAGCTCTTTGAGAAAACTTCTATTGAGAGTTTCAGACGTGTTATCAAGCGTTTCATTGATCAGGTATCACTTACAAGTTCTAATAAAACTGATCCTGTTTTCTTGTCGCTGTTTAGAGTAGATTACACATCACTTGAACTCTGACATTTAAATGAATGTATGACACACTGTAAGGCAATTTGAACCTTTACACCACAACCACATAGCAAACTGGCAATTTTTGCTGTTAAGTTCTATCAAGAGTATAGATCAACTTGTTGTGTCATTTCTTGGGAACTTTTCCTTGCTTAATGTTTAAACATTTTTTGGATTCCCCTTTTGTCCTTTGTTAAAACAGAATCTGAATACATCCACTTCTTGCCTTTTTCCATTTGGGGGTGGGGGAATTCAGGTGGAGATGAATATTGACTTTGTGCAAAAGAAAAGAGAAGAGGTGCCTTTCTCACCAAAGGATCTGCAGTCTGTTGAATCATTTCTTAAGGTTATCTCTCACTTACATTCATCTTTGAATCAGTCTTCCAGTCATATTGGTGTAACTGGACTAGTTGAAATCTGATTTTGGCAGGTTGAGAAACGTAATGGTAACACTCCATTTACACGATACTATAAAAGCATCATGAGCAACGCTGCTTCTAGGAAATCAATTTCAAATAGAAAGGTATGATTGACGTAATCACTGGCCTCTTCCAAGTATCTGTTTGTATGGTCTTATTCATGCTATTTTTGTCCTTACAGTCTTAGGATACCTCATCTTTCAGTTTGTGTGAGGGATATCTCACTCTTTTCTTTCTTGAGGGATACCTCATGCCTCACTCTTTGTAGCAATCAGTTATGGTAATTGATTCACATGGTTTCATAAAACCTCAGTAAATTACTTAGTTTAAATTGTGAATTTTGCTTAGTAGTGACTAGTCACTTGGTAATTGACATGATTTAAAACTCTTTGAGAAAATTAATCTAAATTTCCAAATATTAATGTAATTGAGTGGAATTTTAAGAGTTGCTTTTCAAGAGGCAGTGGAATGTATCTTGACTCTTGGACAACGCCACTACAAAAATGAGAGTAGGTGGAGAGATGGGATAATTGGTGTCCATTAAGTCCTATGCGTGAATTGAGTCATGAACCACCACTATAAATAGATATTCTTAAACAAGAATTACCCAAAATAAAGAGGATCACCATCTCAAGTGAGAGTGAGAGGGTGTTGTGTAATGAGAGGGTTTCTCAAGTTTGTCCAAACTTGTAATCCTATTTTAGATAGAGTGAGAGGGGGTCGGGTAACAAGTATTTCTCAAGTTTGTCCAGAAAGCTATCTTATTTGAGACAATGAATTTTTGTTGACATATTTCATGGACGTAGGTAAGAGTGTGCTGAACCAAGTTAAATTTGTGTCTTTCATTATTTCTGTTTGTGGTTCTATTTTGTGTTTCCTTGATAAGCACTTAAGTACTTGGAGAATGCACCCTTAAAAAGAGAGGGGCGGCCGAGAACCAAGCACTTACATATTCCACCAAGAATCCCATACTATTTGATGTGGGAGTTAGGCATGCCACAAAATATCTAAGTTCCTATCAGTCCCATGTCTCTGATCCTCATTGTGCATGAAGATGATTTCTTTCCCATGCTATAAAACTGGTTACGTTGTGATTACCAAAATTGCAGAAAGTTGTGGGTAATTGCTGTTGATGTGACGGCAATTGTGACGACAGTTCAGGTGACTGGGGAAACGGCTAAAAATGTGAAGGTGTGCTTGAAAATGAGGTGTCTGAATAGATATTCTTTGGATGGTGGCCAAAAAATTTAACTGATGGTGGCTGGAAGCTGATTGACAACCAAGACTTACTGTGATTTAAAACGGAAGCAAAATAGGTGGGGCAGGACCAAAGATTTTGACTAGGGAACTTGTGAAATGCTAGAGTGATATCTCATGCGCAATAAAAACAAATATTCTTCTGAATTAATTACATATTATATTTACAAGAGGAATAAATTCAAGTACAACTACCTAAGCACATAAATTAAAGCACTGTACATGAATCTAAAAAAATACTACATGGACCTACGCTTTAAAATGCAGCTATTTCAAATAGATTACCTTGTCATTATCAAAGTCACCATAATATAAGCTTTCCGAAAATGTGACTTGCATTGGTGAGTATGAACTTCTCAACATTTATATTTTTCTACTTAGATAAAAGAATTTCTTTACCTTGTCATCAATTTGAATATGTTGTTTTTAAATTTAATTAATCTAAGTGTTGTGTTTCTAACATATTCCGTGATCTATGCTGCAGTCTCCAGGCAAAGGAAAGAGGAAAATGCCACACCCAAATGGCAATGTTGACGTGGTCGCTACTGATTCTTGAAAGAATTGTTGCTTTATTCTTCTTGCTTCCGATTCTACGAGGTTGAAGAAACCAGATTTTACTTCCTTTTGTCTTGTAAGTTTAGAGATAATCTAGTCAAATGTAAACGTCCATTACAAATACAGTTTCATTTTTAAATTTTTGGAATATTGGGTATAGATTTTGATGTATGGACCCGAGGCTTCAAAGGAGATGTAATACAAGAATGAGGTTGAAATTTTACATTTTCTGGGGGATGGCAAACTTGTATGTTCTGTACGGGTGTGCATATCAGCCTACAAGCAAACAATTCATACAAAAGTTCTAGCACCTACAAAAAAGGATTTGACACTTAAAGCAAGGGATTGCCTTAGAAAGTGAAAAATATAAGAAAAAATTGTTAAGTTGGTTTTAGTGGTAGTAGAAAGTTGTCAATTAACAAATATTATCATGATTGACAAAATTTATTATAATTGCTAGGCATAAAAAATATTACAATTCATAAATAGCATCAAATTTGAACTTAAAAATGCCAAAATGAAATACAAAAGGGCGGAGGAGCAAATTAAAATGAAAAAACAAGTTAAAGGTTCTTAATATTGCCAAAAAAATATAATATAGACAAATACATAAAAGGATTTAGGATCTTCTCTAGTAAAATTTCTCTCCAGCCAAAATCCTGCATGATCTGAGCCCTTAATTGGCTTTTGTACAACAAAGAAAGGGGCGGGTGGGGGGAAATGTAACCAATGGTTCTGATTTTGCTGGAGAGAAGCTTTCAAGAGTGCTCCACAAACAAAAAAGTAACAAGTATATTTGAAGATGACTTAAAGAAAGTCCTCTCTGTTTAAGTAGTTAATTAACTTTTAGTTTCTCATAAATTTTATGATAATTTTTAATTTTTTAATTTTTTGTCAGTATTTTTAATTTTGTTATTAAATTATGTTAGTTAAATATTAATTTGGTAAAATAATGTCTACGTAAATATGACATATGATATTTTTCAATTTAAGTAGTTAATTATTTTTTTAAAATTTCAATTTTTAGTTTCTCATAAATTTTATGATAACTTTTAGTTTTTAATTTTTTGTTGGTATTTTGTCTTTAACATTAATTTGGTTCTATTAAGTGTTGATGTGGTAAAATAATATCTATATAAATATGACATGTGGTAGTCACATGATATGAATGTCATCTGACACATTTAATGTAATGTCATGTGTCACCTATAAGAAAGTATCATGTGTCAACCTTTTAAATGTATTACGAATATTTTTATGTGATGTTATGTAATACTTTCGTATTGTGCTATATGACATAATGTTTTTATTATCAATTTTTAGCTTTTACAAAATGTTAAAATTAAGCTTTTAGTTCTTGTAAGATTTTTCACCTTTTAACTTTGATCCTTGTTAAATTCTCAATCTTCAATTTTAATTCTTCAAAAATTTAAATTTTAGTTTAGTCCTTAATTTGTTTTCTTAATTTAGTTATTTTTAGAATTTTTATTTTTTTTATGTGTTTATATCACTAATATTGTTCAAATTATTATTAATGAATAATGACAAATGTGGAAGTGGAACCACATAACTTAAACATTAGCGCAACTTACTTGAACTCATCCAAAATATCTTGAGTATACATAACTTGTACTTTACTTAAATGAAAACCTACTTCAACCTTAGATTTGGAACGTTAATATTATTTTTATCATGAATACTCATGGATTGATTATGGTTAAATTTAGGTAATAAATTGTAAAGCAAGACAACATATTAATTAAGGATTAAAAATAGAATTTAAATTTTTGAGGGACTAAAATTGAAGAATGAACATCTTAGAGAAACTAAAATCGAAAGGTAAAAATCTTATAAATATTATTAATTAAATTTTAAAATTTGATAAGAATTAAAAATTGACAATAAAAACATTATACCACATGACACTATATGAAAGTGTCGTATGACACATCCAAAAGGCTAACATGTGACATTGTTTTAGAGGTTTCACATGACATTTTCAAATGATGTTACATGACATCTCCATGTGACGCCATATCATAGTTGTGTTTAGAAAATTTGAGACTTAAGACAAATTGTTTTAAAGACATAACATAACATAAATCATAAAACTTTATATTAAATTTATAATTTTCAAATTACAATTAATTCTAACATTTTCCTCATAATAGATAAGATGATTAATCCATTCATTTATCATTTTTTTTATCAATTGAACTCATTGTTATCTCTTTTATGAATAATAACAAATTTATTAAGAACACTTTGTTGAGTTTAATGTAACTCTTTTAATTTTCATTTAATATTCTTCACAATTTTGTGAACTATAACAAAATAAAATAAAAAGAAAATAGTAAAAATTATAAATAAGAAATGTTGCAAAACTTATAAGAGAATTTTGTTAATATTGTCTACTGCAACAACAATTTAAGATCAATTAACTATTTTAAAAATTCAGTTCATGTTTTAAAAAATATGAAAATGATAAAAATAAATAAGATAGTTAAAAAATGAAATAAAAATATTAAATTTTGTAAAATATATCCAGAGAATCAAATTAATAACCGTTACATTTGTCTCTTAATGTCGAATAAATAACTCAACTCTTCAAATTTAATGACATTTGATTATTACTTTTATATTTAAATTATTAATATTATTTCACAACTTTCCTAAAAAAACACTTGAACAAATAATAATATAAATATTTGTAGTGAAAAAGTCATTAGTCCAATACTAATAATATTACCATATTTAATCAATATAGACTACTAGTAAGGACGAGTAGTATTAAGATTCACATTGTTGGTTATAATTACAAAGTTTAACACATTATTCTTGTAAATTTGATATATGTATTAAATTTTATAATAATTATCTTAAAAATTATATTAATAATAATTTTTGATTAATTAAAATTGTAAAACTTGTTACATTGAAAATGTATAAGGATTAAATTATATTTATAATTTTTATTTATTATCAATCGTTTTATTATATAATTTTTTTCTTGTCTCTTCTTATTATCTCTCTCCATATTCTAAGAACTACTGTGAAAAAAAAGTAAGAATATGGTTATTTTTCATAAAAATTGGTAAGACTTACATAATGAAATAAAAACAAGCAGCCTTAGAAAATTATTTTTTGACTTGCAAAGTTTTGTACATACATAAATGAAGGATCTGAGATATCAACAATGCTATATGATACGAACATTATTGTAAGAAAACGCATGAATCCTACTTGTTCTTTTTTTTATTGGATAAGCAGAAAACTTACGAAATAAATAACATAAAAACATTATGGAAATCATCTCAGATTCTTCGTACACGAGATTCGTACAATAATTTCGTACACAAAATTACGAAATAAACTTAAGACTTTTGGAAAAAGAAGCAACATTTCATCCCACCCTCCATATGGCCATCGTCCCAACAACACAAACATTAATTTATCTTATCTAACTAGGTTATTCGAATATTTTCAGAGAATTGATTGGAAAAATGTTATTTTATTAAATATTAATTAAATTTCCCTCATTTCAAATTTATTCATATAAAATTTGTTATTTAAATTTAAAAAGACTATTAAACATAAATCAAATTCAAAATGTTAGTATTATAATTTCTTTAACATTAGAAAAGATTAGGGTGTTTGTTAACTGAAAAATTCATTAAAAAATATCCATCTTGGAGAACTTCCTTAACTTGGTGTTTTTGGTCTAACCACAATTCTTGAGCCATTTGAGGTGGAATTTGAGTTCTGGCCGCAGAAGTCGAGGAAGAAGCACATGATAAGCACGTGAAGTTGCCCCAAAAACTTTTTCGTTATGTTGTTTTTTCCTGTGACCACATGATATGCCATCAACATGTCAGAAAAAAAAAATGTTTATCGTAGCAGAGCTATCATTAAGAATATGTGTCAAACTCGTCTTACGTAAACAGGAAAATAAAAAATTGGGTCAAGATCAGAAACATCTCAATTGCGCTGTCAAGGAATTCTTTTCTGTTTCCTTTCTCATGAAATACCAAATTGTTGGAGAAACAAAACCAAGTATCCTTTTTATAGTTGCCTTCCAATAATTATAGAGTAAATAATCAATTGTTGAGGTATTATTTTTTCTTCTAAATATTACTTAGTGTAAGAAACTATTTAACTAGTCTTAAAAATATCAGTAATCACGTGAAGTAGTTCTTTAAATTTTTTTTTTAAAATCCTTAATCTTCAAACTTTATTAAAATATATTAACTTAGGCACTAAAGTGATAGATATTTAATATTTTAGAATTATTTAAATAATTTTTGGATTAAATATATTTTTAATCTCTAAAAATATGGTAAAATTGATGTTTTATTCAGAATTATACATAAGCTAAACGGGATTTTTAACGAGGGATGCAATAACATCATGAGTTAATAGAATCCTAAAATCCTATCTTATAAACATATTCATCAATCATCATGTGTACAGAAAAAGAAACGGTCCGTTATCGTTTTTCTTGATCTAATGTAACATTGCGGTTTGTCTACGTTACTTGTGTGGCCAATTAATGGTTAATCACGCAACTATAACTAAGACTTGGTGGTTGTGATTTAATGATTTCGATATTAACGAAATGAAATAATGATGTGATTTCAGTTGAGTTGGACTTGGACGGCCCATTTAATTTACTTTCATGATGAAGGAAAGTATCAAACATCACTAACAATGTCTAAGAGAATAAACAAACTACTCAAGAGAGAGTCTGAATTGTGAAGAAGATTCTTAGATGTAACTGCTTTAAGTGTCAAACACATCAAGGATAAGGATAGGCAGAAAATATATATTTTATTATATATTGTATTTTGTAATATATAGTACACCAAATTATAATCAAATCACAAGGGCATGCGTTTACACTAGAAACTAATATTGAGTATTTATCGGGTGTTATTTCAATTTAATTAATAATTTTGAGTTGAAATTTTGTTATATAATTGTGTTAAATATTGGTCAGCTATGTATATATTATTTCTTGTTGTGTATATAACAATCTTTTTAATACGTTAAGATCATATAGCGTCAATTTTTGTCTAATGATATGCATGTTTGAGAAAAAAGAAAATAAAAAAATGATTTAATTTTTGTTTATCTATTAATTTTTTATTAAATATTTAAAAAATTATGTTAAAATAATATTAGATAATGATGTATTGTAACTTAAATATATTTTTGTCCTTCATGATTGTGATACTTATGAGATCAAAATTGTAATTAAGTAATATAAACATGTGTCAAACAACACATTAACAATCATGATATTAATATGTCATCTATTAATATTATATTAATAAAATCTATTAAATAATGTAAAAATCAAAACCACATAATATATCCAACATATGCAATTGAAACTTAACATACTGAAATAACAAAATTATGGTACCTGGTAGGAAATTGTACAGTGATATATATATATATATATATTATATGGTGTGTGTATGTATATGAATATATATGTGGTAGCTTTGTTGCTGCAACAACATGCTGGTTCTATGGAGTTCCATCTCCTTATGAAGCTAAAGCAATAGCGCTCCTTTGGGAATCAAATGGGTCTCCAGCAAGAATTTAGACAATCATTTTCGAGTTGGATTGAGAACAGATCATGCAATGAAGCACATGAATAATGAGTTTGGAACTATCTTAAAGATTTGTGAACACAAGTTTCAAGCCTTTCAAAACTGTGATAGTCAATTTGTTCGCTGATAAGCAAATCGAGTTGCCTATTGTTTAGCAAGGCATTCTAGATTTTACACTAATCCACATGTGTTTTAATTTGATTCCAAATTGTATTGACTCTTCTTTTAAATTATATAATAAGAGCATCTTTCTGTCAAATATACACGTGTAGTGTAGTTCGAACGAATATGACACAAAGGGAAAATATTCACTTTTTGAAACAAATTTCATTTTTTTTCAACTTTGCTTTTAATTCAAATTCAAAATTTCTTTTCTTCCTTACTTTTTCTCTACTGTACCAAATCGATCATAGCTCCGGTAATAATAATAATTGTTGAATCAACAACTAAGAGATTAAAAAAAAAATTAAAATAAAAGGTGTCCCTAAGATAAATTTGATGAGAGAAAGATTCAAAGTAAAACAAAAAACTATAACAAGTGCAAATTTGGGGTGTTAATAGAACATTATCTTATGTTTTATGAAACTAAAATCTTTTTTATATAATAATTGAAAGGTTAAAAATACACTAGAATGAAGGGTTAAATAGTGTGCATATGATTTTTACAAATGTTTTTCAATCCTTTTTCAAAAGACGTATAGAAAAAGAAAATCATTCGTAAAAGTTTTTTGGACGTTTGAAAAACACGAAGGATAAAAAAATAAATAAAACACTTGTTTTTATATTGATTCACTAAAATTAAGTTACGTCCAATTATCTTTTAACCTTATAGTGATTTCACTAACCAAAATATTGGATACAGGTTATAAAACAAGTATTTGAATTTGTTACTCTTGACAATCTTAAAAATATTTTCTAAGCTACTTCTAGCTCACACATCTCAAATATTATCATCGTATTGTCTCTATTTAAGCAACCTCGAGTATTCTTTTTGTTATTGAGCCACTCATGATTTTATGAGATCTCTTTACAATAAAGATTTTATTCACAATGTGAGGATAAATAATTAAGCAAAAATTACATATAACTTAGCAAAGTTAAGATTGTACAACAATTTAAGTATATTAGAGTATAATCTCAAGATGAGATTTTCTAAGAGCTTTCAACGCTTAGAGTATCGTAGTAAGAAAGCTTGGATATCTTCAGTATTACGAATGCATGATTTTAGTTCCCATATTACAATTGGGCGATTTTAGTTTCCCAAGCATTATAATTGTGTGATTTTAGTCCCTCAAATATTATAATTGTGTGACTTTAGTCCTTTCAGTATCACAATTATGCAATTTTAGTCTCCAAAAAAATAATTTCAATTTTATAACTTTGAGATTTAAGGGACTAAAATTTAACTATTGCAATATCTATGGAAAAAAAAAAATCACATGATTATGATACCTTAGTTCTCCAAGTATTGTAGTTGTGCAATTTTAGTTTTTGAAATACCATAATTGTGTAATTTTGCTCTCTCAAATATCACAATTATATATTTTAGTCTTACTAAGTATCATAATTGTACAATTTTAGTCTCTAAACAATTAATTTTAATTTCATAATTATAAAATTTAAGGGACTAAAATTTCATAATTACAATATTTAGGGAAAAAAAAATCACACAATTGTACTACCTAAGGGACTAACTAAAATCACACAACTAAAATATGAACGACTAAAATTGCACATTCGTGATACATAAAGGAATTAATTGACAAATTGAAATTTGAGAGACTAAAATGGCACAAGTGTGATACATAAGGGATTAAAAGTGCAATTAAGTTTAAATTTTAATAGACTTAATATTTTTGAAGACAATGTCTCCTTAATCAAAATTATAATTAATCACCTTATTCAAATCTTATGTAATTATATTTAATAAGCTTAGGGATGACAAGAAAGATTTATACATGCGGGTATTCAAGGATAAAATATGCAATGAATACTTAATGGATACTCCAACAGATACCTGCTACTCACAAACACGAGTATTTTGTCGACTCGTGAATTAAATGCACAAGGATTGGTGTCACGGTACCCATTTCGACAAGTACCCGTTATCCATTAAAATATCAAAATATCCTTATGCATTGAATAATTTTATTGGTTGCATGTATTTTTCTCTATACATTGTGATTATATGATAAATGAATGTTTTTGAGAGTTGATGATATATTTATAAATATCATATTTGTTCCAACAACACCTACATACAAATGTAAATTAATTTTATGGGATGTTATTTTAGGCGCATCATATATTAATTTTTTTTATGTAAATACACTTCTTGTGCTTATTATTATAATATAATAAAATATATATTTTTTGTCTATCAAAAAGAAAAAATCAAGTTTTTTTAATTTTTTTAAAATATCAATCTACAGATGTTTACAAATTTACGAAAATTCGCAGGTACCCTTGGTTTGTGGACGAATACAAGTGAATTTTTTTAGAATGTGAGGCGAATAACAGGTAAAGAGTAATTATTGCATTCCTAAATAAATTAGTAAATATTTTAAAAATTCATAATTATATATATATATATTGAAATATTAAATATAAATATTAAAAATATATAATTTAAATGAATATGAATATGCACATCACACCAAATTTAAAATTTAGCATTTAATTAAATCCGCTTCTATATTCAGTGGGAGAACATTACATGTTATTTAAGAATAATTTTTGATATAAAATATCTAAGTACATGTCACCACGTCATTCTTAATTAGTAACCAAAAACATTTTTAAAAATTTATAAAGATCAAAGAATAAATAACTGTGAAAGTTAAAAATCAAATAAAACTATTTTATAAGGAGAAAACCATGTTTTAGTTTTTATCTTAATTTTCTTCTCTTTTCGTTTGGTTTTATTTTTGAACGATAATTTACAAAATAATATTTTTGATTGATAAGCCAGTTGACTTATTTAGGTGGATTTTAATGGGGACTAATTCAGGTAAAAAAGAAAATTAAAATTTCATAAAAGTCTTTAAAATGAATTATATATAACCTCAACCTTCCTAAGTGATATTAAAATATTCTCATTAAAATTTATAGTTAAATGTCTAGTGCTATTTTCCAAATAAATTTGTATAATTGAACAATGAGAAAAGTCTTAGGTTTGATTAAAAACAAAATTTCTCTACTAGGTTATTGTAAGTCCACGTTGAAACTTAGCACGGCCATTACCTTGATTTTATCAAAATGGACAATCACTCCCGGGTTAAACCTATTTTATGTGTGGTCACCCATCTTTACCCATCAATTGATTGAAAAATTGGAATATGTTTTGGGTTGATGGGTAGAAGGAAGAATGAGACAAAAAAGAAGAGGAAGTCACAAAATTTATTGTTTGAAATTTACTTTCTTTTTTATTGTTTGAAATTTTGTGGATTTTACATCAAATTTAATGAACCTATATCATGATTTTCTGTATTTTAATAAATATTAATCAATAATAAAAATATTAAAATGTATAATATTTCTTTTATAATATTTTCTTTATTTTTATTTATAAAATTAAAACTAAAAATGATACATGTTCTCGTTTATAAGATTTAATCTATAATATTATATAATTAATTATTCTTAGATTAAAATATTTTTAATTAATTATATTAATAAATAATTAAAAGAGTGATAAAAATATTAATGATAAACATAATTTTAAATAAAGATATACATTTAACATAAATTTATTATTATTAAGTAGTTGAGTTTTATCAAAAGTAAGGAAGACAGTAATTATTACTTTTAAATTCGTAATAAAGATGGTTTTTGATTAGTTAATTAATTAATTAATTAATTAATAGATAATGTATATCCACTGAAAGTACACTTCTGTCAAACTAAAAAAAAATATTACATGCAATTTCTTTCTTTGATGACTTTGTGCTACTTTATATGTAACTGTTCTTGTTTTCTTCAGTTTGTCAGTTATATAGCGTTAAAATCAGTAAACACAACAGAACTGGGACCCAGTTAGCATGTGAATATTGTTATGTTACATTTCTGGCAGTTGAAGTTTCCTTCAAGCTAAGATCTGGTCCCTCTCTCTTCTTCTCTTGTGGGCCTCAACTTGTTCTATTATTCTGCCACACCAAATACCTTTGAAATTTGATTTGCAGGATTCTGGGCTTCTCATGCAAAGGTCTTGGAATGTTTTACACTTCATTTGGGTCCTCTTTCTTAAGCATTTGTCCATTTTTGCTCCCTTTTTTTTTTTTTTTTTTGGAGCTTTTTGGCCTTCAAAATTGGAAGTTTTGTATTGGGTTTCATAGTTTCCTTTTCTCTTTCTTTCTCTTTTTGGATATACTACATGGGTTGTCCTCCATTTGTCCACTGCACACTAAATTTGCATTCTTTTTTTGTTGTTTTTCTCTTTCAAAGATGGAAATTATGACATGGGTTTAATGGTTTTTCAAATTATCATATCTGGGTTCCTCTTCATTTGACCACAGCATACCAAATTTGCAATTATTTTTGTAGATTTCTATTAAAACAAGGTCTTTTTTAAGATTTGGAACTGGGTTCTTAATCATTTGTTTACCACATTACCAAACTTGCTGAAAGCCTTTTACTTTTCTTTGTTGGGTGGCGGTTTTGCTATTTTGTTTCAGTTTCTGGATTTAAAATAATTACTGACTTATTTTTTTGAATCAAACACGTTAGTCATAGATCTGTTTCCAGCACTTAAAGTTGCGGTTTTGAGGCTATGTTGACGTTTCCGTGGCAGTTTCCTTTCCCCGTTCTATTAATCATGTTTTCTTAAACGGTTTGTTTGGAATTCAAAACGCATTAATAGAAACATGAGGTTTTTAATCGTGTTGAATTATTCAATAACTTTTAACAGATGTTTGTTCATCTTATTTTTCCTTCTTCAGATGATATCTGGTTTGATGCTATTATCTAATTTGTCTTTCCTTTGGCTTCAAAGTAACAGGAATTGCAAATGGGAAAAAAAGGGAGTTGGTTTTCTGCAGTGAAGAAAGTTTTCAGTCCAGATTCCAAAAAAGATAAGGTTTAGTTTAAACATTATGTGCATCTTACAAGAAAAAGAAGAAAAAAAAAAAAGAATGCTAACAATACAATTTTTTTAAGTGAGATTCATAATTTTTATAATTTTTAATAAATTTTAATCAATAATAAAAAGTATGTTAGTACTCGTAAATGATTGATTTTCATGAACAGTGCCTGACCCAAACAACCCTTTTCTTTTTGTGCATTGAAAGAAAAAAGAGAGAAGTCACAAGTCAAAGAAAGCAAGCAGAGACAAGGATGGGGAAGTAGCAGTGACTCTTCCACCAATAGAAGATGTTAAATTAATTGAGGCAGAGGAGCAGCAGAGCAAACATGCTGCTTCTTTGGCTTTTGCTACTGCCGTTGCAGCAGAGGCTGCTGTTGCTGCTGCTCAGGCTGCTGCAGAGGTTGTTCGTCTCACAAGCATGCCACATTGCACTGGAAAGACGAAGGAAGAAATTGCAGCCATCAAGATTCAGACTGCATTCCGTGGATATATGGTATTGACTTCTCCTATTTATTTGGACTTTAGAGTAATGCTGCGCAAAGTTACTAGTCAAGGACATGTTTGATTTTCAGTTCAAAAAATAGTTTTAAGTGTTAAAACGTACTTTTTGATAATAAACTTATCTTGACTCATGTTTGGTTATTTTTAAAAGTATGTTTACAAATGAAAATTTTGTCAGGTAATTAAGTTCTATAGAATTAATATTTGACTTATTTTTGCAAATTTAATTTATAAACTTAAGTTTAATCCAAATTTATGTTTGCAAACTTTAATTCAAAACATGCATTAAATTTGAAAAAGAAAGAAATCTCACCCTTTTTTGGACTAAGTTTGTTCGTCCCATGTTAGATGTTAGTTGAAGCTAGCAGTTTACAAATTTGCACATGGATGTCCTTTCTTTGCATGGCAAAAGTGAGAATGAAATCTGTTATATTATACCATAAACGTCTGCATCTCTTCTTCACGGTTTTTATTAATTAAGCTAATGTTGTTGACATGATAGAGACAGCTGGTGAAATAGAAGCATATGAATTTTGTGTCATAAACTTTTCAACAAATACTTATAAGAAAAAAAATTAAGAAATAAAATGAAGTTTCTTTCGTAAGTCAAATTAATTTACATATGAATTCCTTCTTTGAAGAAGTTAAATGAAAGAAATTCTATAAAAATTGAAGTACATGAGTTGATTTTAACTTTATGGAAGAAGCTTAATTTTTTTTCTCCAATTATTTTCTTCTCTTGAAAGTTATTATTTAGAAGTTCATTCAAACAGAACAACAGGCCATAGTGTATTATATTCAGCTGTAAATTGGTAATGATGCGTTCAATAGTAATTGCAGATAAAAAAAGGAGGGAAATTGAGAAGTTACAATAAATTACAATTATGCCAAATAGTGCAGTTATATATGGTTATATTATGCTAAAAGTTGTATCTGGGTTGCAGGATTTTGCATAAATGTTCCATTAGTTTGGAGAAATTTTAAATTTTTTCTACATGATGCTTAGTTGTTTCATTTTCCATATGTACCACTTGATTTAATTGCATGGTTTTCAACCAAAATTTTTGGTTGATAGGATTAGGATGTGAAGATGCATGCTTTATTAATATTCTAAGGTGTATAACTCTTCGAGAAACAGCTTCTTTTATTAGAATAGAATTTGTGTCTAAACTAGAGTTGCTTACCTGCTTTATTTTGCGTATATAATGAATGGTTCTTTGATTTGGGACTTGTAGGCAAGAAGGGCATTGCGTGCCTTGAGAGGTTTGGTGAGGCTGAAAACATTAGTACAAGGGCAATCTGTTAAACGGCAAGCAGCAAGCACCCTACGAAGCATGCAAACTCTAGCAAGATTACAGTCTCAGATTCGTGAAAGGAGAATTAGAATGTCTGAAGAGAACCAAGCTCTTCAGCGCCAACTACAGCAGAAACATGAAAAAGAACTTGAGAAGTTGCATGCTGCTGTAAGTATTCTTTGCATATTTTGCTCTTCTTTTGTGAAGCAGTCTATACTATTATGAACAAGTGTGATTGATGTGCTCAGGCCTTTGTTGCTTCAGATTCGTGATGTGATTTTTTAAATTTGTTATGATTAATGTTTTCTTGGTTAATTTATGACGATTGTTAGTTATTTCCCAGTTTTCTTCCAATTATTGTAAGTATGCCGATTTTCTAATCATTGGCGGGTGACTGTAGGAGAAATTTCTGGGAAAAGCATTATTTAGTGGAATTTTTAAGATGTGTTTATGCTGACTGTTTTAGATTGAAGGGTCAAATTATTTTTACTTCTGCCAATGACTTGTTCAGTAGCTTTGAGTCTTTTTTTGGATAAGAATGTGTAATTTTCATCTGAAAACAAGAGCTTGAAATGAAGGATATATAATGATGAGTGCTGCTTTTTAAATATTTATTGAAATGGCGAATGCTTTTACAGCAGGTTGGTGAAGAATGGGATGATAGCTTGCAGTCAAAGGATCAAATTGAAGCAAAGTTGTTGCACAGGCAAGAAGCTGCTTTGAGAAGAGAGAGAGCTTTGGCCTACTCATTCTCACATCAGGTGACAAGACTACCTCATTTATGATTTTATTTTTATTTTTATTTTATTGGAACAGAGAGTAACGAGTTCTGAAATCAGACAAAATTCAAAATAAATCCATTTTCACATTCCCACGAGTCAGCTGATTGGTTCACCAAGTATTCACAAAAAGAAAAAGTGCATTATGAATCAACTTAATTTAAAAAGAAAGTTATGGAGACCATTTTCTAGTGATTCTACAGATATATGTGCAATTCCAGATAAAATATATCCAATTAATCAAACAAACTCACATAAGAATGCTCTTGCACCTTACGTTCTCTGGCATGATGACTAATCGGGGCCAAGCATGTTTTAATGCATGTTGAGCTTACAAAATTGTCATTGGATTCAATGTTGTTTGTTTACATAGTGACAACTGACAATAGTTATATAGTTTTTGATGCTCTAGTATATTCTTATAAATCTGTTTGTTTGGATGCTGTTGATTGATTTACAAATTTTCATCAACAAAACTCTTGTTTTTTTCATCATGTATAACTACTAAGTACTAATTACTTTGTCAAACAGAAAACATGGAAGGGTTCTTCAAAGTCATTAAATCCAACTTTTATGGATCCAAACAATCCCCAATGGGGCTGGAGTTGGCTAGAGAGATGGATGGCTACTAGGCCATGGGATGGCCATAGCACTGTGGTGGATCACAATGATCATGCATCTGTAAATAGTGCGGCAAGCCATGCCATATCTGTAGGGGAAATCAACAAATTGTATTCTTCTCTCCAAGATAAAAGACCTTCCCCTTTTGGCCAAAAAGCAAGAAGACCTGCCCCTCAAATGTCCCTTTCAAAGGCACCATCTGCTAATGGAAAGGCAAAGCCATCAAGCTCAAAGGGTGGTGTCTGGGGTGGAGAAGAAGACTCAAGAAGCATGTTTAGTGTTCAGTCGGAGCGATATCGCCGGCATAGCATTGCAGGATCCTCAGTGAGAGATGATGATAGCCTTGCAAGCTCTCCTGCCATTCCAAGTTACATGGCACTCACAAGCTCAGCAAAGGCAAGGTCCAAAATCCAAAGGCCTTCACCTGAAAAAGGTGGTGCTGCTCTTTCTGCAAGGAAGCGCCTTTCTTTCTCTCCTTCTGCTGCTTCAAGAAGGTATTCTGATCCTCCTAAGGTGGAAATGGTTTACAATAAGGATGCTGCTGCCACAGTAAGCAATGGAAGGGGAAGGTAGTGCTTTGGATGTTATTGCCACTAAAGCAATTCTTATAGGAGCACAGTATCTATGCTTCTGTCTGGATAAATTTCTTCGTAATAACTTGTAAAAGAAGAAATTAAACAAAGAAAATACAATGAATTAAACTTCTTGTACAAGTTAAATCAACTTATAAACTTCAACTTATGCAGAACTATCATAATTTAACTTTTGTAAAAGTTGAAGTACATGAGCTAATTTTAACTTAAGAAAGAAGTTTGATTTATGCTACTTTTCAATTTTTCTTTTTGTAAGTGTTTATGGAGAAATTTATTAAAATAAGGTTTATAAGCATTACCAATTAAAAGACTCAAGATAACATTAAAATAACTTTAACAAAAATTATATTTTAATGAATCTTAAGCTTTTGATTAGTTGTGTCTATAGACTGTCATATGCGCGAATTACTCTTGGCACTGTCTCTAAGAACTATGAATGAATATTTTGATAGTTGCTTTGGTCCTCTTCTTCAGCACGCCTCTTGATGGAGCCTTCAGGAGTAACATACAATAAAATTTTGGCTTCGGTTTGATCATATATACAGTTATTTTCATAAATCATTGTCAAACATCTTTTACATTTCTTCTTAACAAACAGCTATCTAGTAGGATTGGTTTTTAGGAGTGACCCTAGTTTGATGACAAATTATGTTTTTGGTTTAATCTGCTGTAACCCTTGTCGGGTAGTATGTTATTTGTATTTTTTTAATTGTAAATTAATTTCTGGATTATTGGTGTTGCTTGTGACCATTTATTAGTTATATTCTTAAATTGATGTCCATAGAAG
This sequence comes from Pachyrhizus erosus, assembly GCA_026544285.1. Taxonomy (NCBI): domain Eukaryota; kingdom Viridiplantae; phylum Streptophyta; class Magnoliopsida; order Fabales; family Fabaceae; genus Pachyrhizus; species Pachyrhizus erosus. The sequence continues at coordinate 46,114 of JAMLFT010000265.1, forward strand.
AAGCAAAAGCATGGAAATTGGATGCGGGATTTTTTTATATGGGACATTTTCATAGAATAAAAATATCCCTCTGTCAGGAATCGTTAAGCGGATGAAAATCTACATTAGACATCAATTAATTGGTGAGATTTTGTAACTAGAAGGTCATAGTTTTGAGATCTTCATTCACTCATATCTTCTATAAGGTGTAGATTTATTACATTTAAGAGTGATTATAATTCGATACACTTCTTATTTTAGATGTTTGGAAAACGAGCTAATTAAATATATGTTCTACTTGTAATGTTTGATGTTATAATTATGCATTAAATGTCTTTTTTTAATTATTTTTTAAAGTGTGTTAATTAATTTATTTATGTAAATACTATAAATTAAAAAAATGTACGTTGAAATTTTGCATCTTTTTATTATTTGATCAATTATGAAAGTTTAGTATTAATCAGTAAATAAAATACACCATTTAAAATTTTGAAAAAAAAATTATAGTATCGTTTCAAATATAAAACATATACTTTAAAGATGATTAAAGTAGACATTTTTAATCCCATAATGTGCATATATATGTATATATAATATTGAGAAGTATGATGACTGATTATATATTTAAAAATCTAAAACTTAGGTTTACTTATCACAAAATACATAATAAATAAATAAATATTGTGTGTCTAATATTGAACAATCTCAACATATATAAAAGAAAAATGACTTTTTCTCTCATCCAAACAAACATTAAAAACACATATTTACACAAGTCCATCAAATATTATTCCTCTTCATGAGTAATCTCACAAAGTCCTAAAATTTTAATAGTCCGCTCATTCACAAATTTTATGCTTCAATTAGGTCCATAGTCCTCAAGTCTTCTTCACAAGAGTTCCTAATTAATTTCTAAGTCTAAGTTTGATACTTATAGCCTCCATGTCAAGGTGCTGAAATTTACTAAGTTCTAATTAGTTAAAATGGTTCACACTCCTATTAAGGTTTATTAATTGTTCGCACAATAAATTTAACTTATAGTGGCTTTATTGATCACAATTGTGCTCTCACATAGTCTAATTATTTCCACCCCACAAAGTAAACACATATGGACAAGTGACACCGTACAATTTGATAACAACACACAAATTGTTCAAAGATCACAATTCCTCCTTATCTCCAAAATTATCCTAATAACACTATCAATTCGACATACAAATCAATATATAACATAATTCAATCAACACGAAATTAACAATTTATGTTTTATTTAAAATCAAGGTTTTGGGCCTTGTACAAGACAATTACAACACACTAGTTTGTCTTAAGGTCCAAATAGTGCAAATTTATAGAGTTAAATGTTATTTATAGATGAATTCAATATGTTGGATGTGTACAAAAACAAAATTGGGAAAAAATAAAAAAAAAATAGTAATACTCACTAGAATGCAATGGAACATTACAATTAAAGTAAAATAAATGCACCACATGTATCAATAACCATTGTCTAAGGTTCACATTTCTTGAGTCTTTCAATTAAATTAAGACACTAAACAACACCAAACATCCATAAGGAACAAACCACACTTTATTAACTTAGCTAAAAAGGATATTAAAACTTTCATATAAATGTAATGGCCTTAAGTCTATTTTCTTATAAACAGAACAAAAATTTGGAATAATCTAAAAATAGAAAACGATTTTTAAAACACAAAAATTTTATATGGTATCAAAGATCTTTAATCTATTTTTGATAATGCTAACCCAAATTCTCAGCAAAAATCTATAAAAATTCCTAATCGCACAACAACAATAGGTTAGTATGGTTTCCTAAACAACACTAGTACAAAGATTTGCACTTTTCTTGACCTTCACAAAACTAAATTGAGTAAAACTTTTTTCATTTTGTAGCTAACAAAATTATCTTTCTAAAAAGGTAAAATCAGTCCTTTGATTCATTCACTGCTATCCCTAGCATTTATTCTATTAAGGTAATTTTCAAGACTCGATAAAAGTTTAGGCAAAACACTATCTTTGTCTTTGAATTACCTTTAAAAATAAAAAATAAAATTCAAAATTATCTTAAGTTACATTGTTTGAAAGCTTATCAAGTCTAACTTTAAGCTATGTTAACACATCTTTATTGAGATCAACACAAAAATATAGTTTTGAGAAAATCATGTGCTATAAGACCCATAAACGAAAATAAAGAGGTCAGTTTATATGTTTTGGATGAGCTGCAGTTTGAGTTTATCTCATAATAAACCTAAAAGAAAATTTGTAGGATTTTGAGTCCAGTTTTGTTTAAACTTAATTTCTTGCAAATCCAATGGTTAGATTGTGAGAAAAACATGAAACCATAAAACCTAGTTGAATCAAAATGCATAAACAATTACTGTCTCTTTCAGTATAACTTTGATTTCAAAAAAAAAAATTTGGTATAAAAATTTGATAAAAATTTGTCATAACTATTATATATCTTTATTATTGTTGTTATGATTGCGTTATTTTTTTTTTATTTATATAGTTTTACTATATTTATTTTTTTAAAAAATAATTTTTAATTTTTATTAT
>JAMLFT010000266.1:0-48528 GCA_026544285.1 Pachyrhizus erosus
AATAATTTTTTAAATAAATTATATTTTTAATTTTTATAATCAAATGAGTTGATATGTTAGACTAGTTGATGTGCATAAAAAATTTTAAATATGACCCTCATAATTTAAATTTAATTTATTTGTTTGAATTAACTTATACATTTGATTAAATAAAAATATTTTTAAAAATTATTCTCATTCTCGTTGTCCTTATCTTAAATCTCCTATATTAATCATTTATTTTATTTTATTTTATTATCCTTTTTTAAATATATTTCTTAATTTTAGTTTTAAACTTAATTTGAGTTCCTAAAACTATTTCTCAACCATTTCAAATCATGGTCATTCTATCTTTATCCAAATATCTGTCTATTTCAATATTTAAATATATTATTTTTTGAATGCTTGTGTATTTTAATATATTACTTTTATATTAATTTTTAAATTATATTTAATAATTTAAAAGATCTCATTTTATAAAAATTAAAATAATTATATTAAATATTAATAATTTTAAAAATTATTATTCAACTATTCATCGAAAGTGATTTTTTTTACGAGAACATTTTTTTTAGATTTTTCTCAACATCTTCTCTCTTTCAATTTATTTTTATTCTCAAATTAAATTTTATAAAAAAATTATCATTTATTAAAAATAATATTATATCATAACATAAATTGTTTATTATAAATTTAAAATATAATTTACATGTTAAAAAAATTTAATTATCATACATTTTAATTATAATATAATTCACATATTAAAAATATTTATTTAATTTTAAACATCATTACATAAAATTAACATCTATTATATATTACACGAGCTTAAATAATAATTTAATCCTATATTGCAGATTCACACTCGTTACTCTTTTCACTTTCAAGTCAAATTATTAATATAAATTTAATCTACAATTTATATATTTAAAAATATTAATTTATTATAAATTAAAATTATATAAAATAGATATCTATTCTATACAATAATTTATCTAGACACTAAAAAAAATAAAAAATATGACAAATGATTACATGTGACAAAAAAATATTTAAAATAATAAGTGATGAAATATCATTATCCTAATTTATTTGAATGTATACGTAGTTATGTATACATATAAAATTTTTCCTCTGCAAAGTAGATGCCATCTCTAGACACGTCTTATATGATTATCACTTGGAGTATAAGAACATGGGAGGGAGATGCAACTTGTCTCGATGAATGAGTATGGTAGAGATATTTTAAATTTTAATCAGAAAAAATAGTCACTGTCCTTCAGAATTTAATATAACGTAAAGTTTTGAAGGGTTATAGATTCCTCCACCCTCCCACCGAAAGTACATAGACCCCATTAGAAGAGAGAGAGTGAAATGTTTTGCTTCCTCTAATCTTTCGAATTATTCGTTCTAGCAAATTTTGCCGAAAACTCCAAATCCCCCCTTTTAGAAAACTCCATTTCCTGACTCAACAATCTAAATCTTCTACAGCTTATCGTATATCTCTCTCTTCTTCTGTTACCCCTACAACAATTTCATTCAAAACTCTCTCTCTCAGGTACTTTTTTTTCCCCCAAAGATTCTACCTTTGTCGTTTTCTCTCATACTCTCTTTCGTTTTGATCGTTTGATTGCCGTTTTATTTATTAATCGCTGCTGGGTATATCTTTTTTTCGTTTTTTTTTCTTTTCTGGGGTTCATCAATTTGGGTGTTTTTCACGGTTTTTTTTTGTCTTCTTTTGTGGAAAACTCGGGCGTCTCTCCAGACAATTGATGCATGGGATTTTGTCTCTCTTATTTTATTTTTTAACGTTTCAATTCCTAGGATGGAGAGCGTTGTTTGCTTCTATGTTTAAGGTTGTTGTCTAAATAGTAAAAATTAGTGATTGTGATTTTTCAGCTGAAAGGGAAATGATGATCCTTCTGCTGGTTGATGTAGTAGCATAGCTTACCGGTTAAGTAACGAATCAATTTTGCCACAATTTGAAGGAACATTGCAAACGGATTATAGCTTTTCCTTGAAACACTCAAATTTGCATTAGTCTTTTTCATATTTTGGTGTTCTGTAAGTTTTATTATACCCTTGGAGGTAAAAGAACAGTATGTTGATCTTATTTTGGAGTTCTGATTTGCCAATGTTGTTTTGTATACGCGATGCTTTGGATTTGAAGCATTCGCATTAGTTGAATTGCATTGCTCAATAACAGGTCCTTAGAAAAATCTGTTACTTTGATTTGTCAATTGTATGACTGATAGCTTCTACTACAACCTTTCCAAGATTTTTGTTTTCAGTGATATTTATGCAGTTTTGGTGTATGTTTCAGGTGACCAAGAGAATCAGAGTTTGCTTATCCACATCACAGATCATCTGAACAGAAGAGGGAGGGTACTGGTTTGCGGAGGCAATTGGACTTCTGCGAGCTTAGAATCCTCTCTCCTTTATTTATTAATGAAAGCATAGTCATTAGTCTTGGTTAGTGCTGTCGGGGATTCTGTTTTGCAAAGCGTGCATGTAGCAGCATCAATGTTTTGGTGATCTTCGAGCTGAGAAGAGAGAAAAATTTAAGTTGGAAGAGGGGGATATTGAGACTAAAGCAATGGGTTCAGTTTGTTGCTGTTTCAATGTTGATGATTTTGAGGATTATATGAATCCAAATAGTCCTGTATATAGGAATTGTATTTGTCTCAGTTGCTTCTTACAGAACTTTTTGACTGTGGTATGTCTCTAACTACAAACTCCCTGTCCTCTTCCACTCCCTTGTTTACTTTTGATTCATTTTTGGACCCTGTCTCATGTGTTGTTGTCCATAGTTTGAATTTGATGTCTTGCTTCATGGTCTTGTCTTGATGCACTGTTTTTGCTGGAATTCCTTACCTGTGAAGTGGCAAACATACCTGTTACATTTACAGGAGCTTGTGTTGTTTTCTGTTAGTATCGTTGTACATATACTTCATCTTTATTGTTCCATTGCTCAGGACTATATAATGTAAATAAAGTACTCATAATTGAAGTCATATGTGGAGATTGCTGTCATTTTTTTATTTAATGTTTTGGAAAACCTTTAGTCTTGAACTATATGGCCCAATCATCCAAAATATTACCAATGGCGATGTATTTCATATATGCAGTTTTGCTAAATTGCTAATCTAAATTAAATGTTGTAACTTATGAAAACTATTAATGCTAGAAGCAAGTCTTAAATTTAAACTACCCCTTAACTCATTGTATGAGCCTATAAGGGATATTTTTCTTGACCCCCCGGTGCTAACTTGCTTGTAAGAAGGCTATAAAAGATTAAATAAGAAAAATTGTAATAATCTATTATTGAGTTTAGGAAAGCTATGCTGCATCTGTTAATCTAAGTACTTTGGTGTTAATTTGATTGTATTGCTTGCTATGTACATTAATATTCAGTAGACAATATTTTAGTCCTAGATCCATTGATAATGATAGGAACTGTACTCCATATATATTTTAACTCTTTCCAATCTACTCAAATTTCAGTATGCATCAATATTCCGTAGAGGGGAAGTGCATGCGATTCCTTCATCTATACAGGGTGCAACATCTATGATTTCTACTGCATCACTTGATAATTCTCTATCTGACATGTACCGTTCTCCTCCAAGGCCCTTGCCTTATGATGCAGACCCCAGCTTTTTCCGTTCACAACGTGATGGACTAGTGTCAAGACGTGATAAGGGTTCGAGTCATTTGAATGAAGAGTCAGAACCTCTAAGAGGTGATGGAGATGCTGACTCAGAATCATTAAATTCTGGTGGTAAATGGAATGATACCAGTGAAGATGGGTCAAAGGAATACCGTTCTAAGTCCTCTGTAAGACTCTCATCAGCAAAACTTACAACTGGAGCTGGGGTGGTCTATTCATCATCAGAAGAGGAGGATGTTTGTCCAACTTGTCTTGAAGGTACAAATGTTTTTTCTTTTTTTTGGCCAATTTCAGAACTGCTATAGCAGGATGGCTGTTATACTGAGGATTATGGATACAAGTTAAATAACATACTAAATACTAATGTATAAAATGCTAAAAAATAAGAAAGTACCAAAATTAAAGATATATTCATAATGAATATTAAAAATCATAGTTTTGAGATAAATTCACTAGTCAGTTACCACAAAAGTCAAGGACAAAAAGGGTGGCTCATTGCATGAGGCGCCCAGATAGTGAGGGTTTGGAAAGGGCAGATGTGCACAACCTTACTCCTGTATAGAGGCTATTTGCATAATTTGAATGTGTGACCTTCACGAATCTGTCACAAGGGAGCAATCTAACTGCTATACCAGGGCTCACCATGAGACCTCTTGTGGCCTCCAAACTCTGAAATTTTAAAAAAGAGACCTCTTTGATACATAGGGAAACACAATGCGACCTCTTTGAAAATATAAAGAACACATCATGTGAGACTATGACCCTTAACACAACATAGGAAAAAACATAAAAAAAGAACTACATGGAAATGCTGATAAGAATTAAGGATGGAGAACTTTCTGAATTTGTGAGGATATGAACAAAAAGGCAAAATGAGGGCTGTGCTGTGATGATGAAATGGAGGTTTTATCAGTAATAATGCTGAAATGTGGAGTTTGGCTGGAAATGCCACTGAAGATCTGGATTAGTGGTAAAAAAGGGATGAGATTAGCATTTGGCCTCAATTCTTCAATACACGCATGAAAGAAGGGTATGTTTAGCCCCGAAGCAGAAACATGTGGTTTCTAATATAAAATACGAGGAAACCGCAAAAGTATCCTAAAAAACAGCTTTAATAACACACAGAACAGGGACGGCAAGTAGGAGGTTTTGCCTTGTAAAAAATAGCATTCATGACCTACTTCAAAATGCTCCATGACAGTGACTTGGTGAATGGGTAACACCTTAAAGCTGCTCCTTGATGTTTTTCAGTGACAGTGACAGTGACACTTGAGCGCATTATTGATGACTATGGTCTATTGGATGCCTTTTGACATGTTTTGACTTGTATAGTTTTGTTTAGAAATTATATTTTTATTTGATATACTTGCTGTAAATGATATTGAGACTGTCATATGTGCCTTCTGTCCCTTAAATTGCATAATTAGAGAAAAATAAAATATTTTTCATTAAATGGTTTCTTTATGCTCTTCCATTACTTGATCTTGAATGTAGAAAAACTCAATCCATTAATATTGATGTGACATTGGCTTAGAATTTAAAATGTAACTTCACATTTTAGCACAGGAATGTAAGAGGCCAATCATTAAAATATTTGTGCTTGTAAACTTATGATACTTGTAAACAAAAAGTTGTAATTGTTAATGCCAGGAAACACACTTTATTGAGAATAGGCACTTCATCAGATTCTTACATTTGTTTCAATTGTTTTTGCTTGCAGAATACACTGAAGAGAATCCAAAGATAGTGACAAAATGCTCTCATCATTTTCATCTTGGTTGCATTTATGAGTGGATGGAAAGAAGTGACAACTGTCCTGTTTGTGGGAAGGTAATACTCACTAGGTATTTTCTGAATTATTTCCCACTAAAATGACCAAGTTCATCAGAAATTAGTGCGTAGAGCACATAAAAGCAGTAAGATGAGAACCTGGCTGAACCAGTCAGTTCACTGGTTCAGTTCTGTATACTGTACGGTGTCCAGAGTGCAAACCCTTGCAAACTGGTTTGAACCGGCCAGTTCCAGAATAAACTGGTAAACAGGTCCAATTCCCATTCAAATGGGATTGTGTGCCAACATGTTAGTTGGAAGTTGGAACATTTCAAGTGGATATATGCAAAAGGGCAAAAGGGCAAAAGGGCAAAAGGGCAAAAGCTAGGATTCAAAAACTATCTAATTGGCATGGTAGCATGGAAAACATCAGGCTATCAAATACCAAGATTCTTGTTAAGAATACTAGTTAGTACCTGCAGAATGTATCCCATCTGTCTCTGTTTCTAACAGAATATACCACCTTGTGATTTGAGTCTTTTTTTGGTCGCTTAATTTTGGTGAGTGACACATTTGTGGCTTCATAAGATATCCACGAAATCTCTTGATTTGTTCCCCTCAGAACGGGAAGAATTGGAAAGGAAAGAGAAACAGTAGAGGTGTTGGTGATGAGGGGAATGGCTTGAGATATTGCCACATATCATAAAAAAAAAGTTATGTTTTTGCTACATAATTGTCATGTTGGACATAGAATATGCCATTATGTCAAAATATATTCATACAAGGGGCTACACAACCATTTTTTTTATAGACAAAATAGATGGGATTTCCATTTGGGATGTATTCGATATGGCTTTATATGATGTGAGATTTTGTTGGTACTGTGAAATGGTATGTGCATTATACAATTTAAGTTTATATATAATCATTGGAGATGGAAAGGCAAAAACATGCTTGAGTTGGAGCTGCTTGAGCTTGATACTGATTATTTTAGCTGACAGAGACTCCCACCCGGCTTGCATTCCGAATATTTCAGAATTCAGATTATTTAGATGTGAAATACTGCTTGTTTGTCAATTTATTTGCCTGACTTTTTCAGCTCGATTCTAATGATATTTTTCAATTTTTGTGCAATCATTTATGATTATACCGTTAGTCTTATGTTGATCCAAACTGTTCTTATGTACTATATTTAAATATATTCGAGCTGAGCATGACTGGAGAGCTAGAACTTCTGTAATAATTCGTGTCTTGATAATACGTGCATTCTATATGGGTAAAGCTAAAAGCTACACTAGAATTTGGAGTGTAATGAATCATGGTATTTATTTATTTATATTTTGATGTAGGTGATGGTATTTGATGAAACGACTGATTGAAAAGGTTTATGTCGTGGATGATACCAACAACAGAGGAAAGGAAATATACAATATAGACATTGTGAATACGTCAGATTAAGCGCTTATCATGTATAGTAAGTACATAACTTTTATTAACCATCACTGTAAGTTCAATCTTATCCAAGTTGTTTCTATATTTATACTTTTGTCCCTTGCCTAAACTTCCAAGATTAAAAGAAAATGCCATTTTAGATGGGAACATTGTCATGGTTTTCAAACAGTTTGCCTTGTAATACAACGATTTCCTCCGTTTCTTTTTATTTTGTTTTTGTTGTTAGTTATGAGTTTGGATTTTGATTTTGGAGCCACTCCTCCAAGGTATTTTCGCCCACTTAAAACAATGACGTGACGGAGGGATACAGATGTGTAATCCTTAAATTTCATTTAAATGGAACCGATGATGTGTATAAAAAAGAGAAGGAATTCAAGGGAGCAAAAATTTACTTATCCAACTAGTAGATTGGATAAACTGGTTGGATCCCTAAAATATTGCTAATTTTAAAATTAATCGAAATAAGTATGATAAACCAAATTTGAAAACCACCTTATTATAATATTATGATCAGTACGCCTCTACTTATCATATAATATTATAATTTGTACAGATTTGCTGTATTCTGATTTTCTTTTTCATCCAAATAAATAGTTCATAACAATTGGTTCGGTCTAATGGGTTGAGTCTGTTGAGGTATAGTATATATAAACCAGCATTTATTAGCACAATGCTGTTTTTACCTGTTTGCTGAAGCAACAGTGTGAATGTGGCATCTCTGAAAGCTTAACTACGTGAATTATTAGAAGCAACAAGACTTGTGCTGAAGCATTATCTAGGCTAAATTTGTTCGTTTAGTGAGAGAAATGAAAATCTGAAACCTCAATATAAGAGTGTCAGGGCGAGGAGTCCTTGAGTCGCTGCACATCGATGTTTTCAGTCAACAATGGCAAAAGAAAATTAGCATGAACTATTGAATAATTACAAAGCTCTAACTCCAAGAAACTATCCGAAGCTCTGATAAAAAAAAAAGAAACCAAAACTACCACAGATAAAAAAAACACATGCACGACATAGATAGCATCAAAAAGTTGTTGTGATATCTTACTACTATGGTACTACTGGACGAGGAATTGAGATTCTTTGCCAAATCAAGCATATACATTTCTCACAAGATAATGTATAGTAAGGAAAATCTATTTGTGGTAAGTAAAGAAGAGAATATGTAAGGATATACATCAAGAGACTACTCTCATTAAAGAGACGTATCTTGCTAATGTCATGTTTTTATCTTTAGGTGCTTCAACGTCATTGAATAATGGGATGTGGCAAATGTACTTTATTTTGATTTTGATTTCAGAAAAAAATGTTGATAATCAAAATGCTAAAGTTTAAAAGTTATTTCCTTTATCCTAAAACGTTTACAGTTTTGGTTTTTTAAAAATATTTTAAAATAGTTAATATTCTTATTTTTTTTAATGAAATATTTTAATAAAATTATTCTATAATAAATATTATTTTTAAAATTATTTATTTATTTATCAATATGTGTGAAAGATGTTAAATATTAAAAGCAAGTATTTTTATATAAAAACCAAAAGCAATCATTTGTGTAATTGGTGGCTGTCAGCCAGTAGTCAAGAAGACTGCTGTGAATTAAATAACAAAGTCACTCAATTTATTATGGCTGCATCCAGTAAGCATTCAAAGACACAAAAGGGGATACATTATGTAAGACATGAATTATGAATATTGTCTTACATTATGTCAATATAAGTTTAACATTTCATAGAATATTATATTATTTCCAAGCTTTCACTCTTATAGAGGACAACAGAAACTGTGAGGAGCTGAAAGTCAACTTGTAGCAATTTGGAAAGCTCTCAAGAAGACTTCAGGGTTTGTACAGTGGCCAACGTCTGATTAAAATTAATCTGCCAAATTATTAAATAAGTCAATCATTTCGGTTTTTATCATTATGAATCTGAAAAAACAAGCAGGGATTTTAATATGTATACACCTACTACGTAATATGGAACCCCTGCAATGATTTTGATCTAATCCTCAATCAAGGTAAATAGACTCATGGAAAGCAAGATTAGCATTGATGCCGTTTCGTGACTGCCTAACAACTAAAGATCGAACTAACATTTTGACGTTAACATCCAAAAGAAAATACATTAAGCATTTTTGAAGTTAGAACTTAGAACGCCTAGAAATTCAAATATCAAGTACAATAAAAGCATATTTTAGTCATCATTTCAATATAAATACAGAATTTGCTTATAAAATAAATTTACCTCCTCCAAACCATTGTTGGGGTCCTTAAGAAACTCTTCTGCTCTTTCTATACCAACTTTTGCAGCATATTCCAGAAGAAACTTACTGCGTCCAAATTGAAAATGATAATTATTGCCTGTCGTTTTAGGAATCAGAATTGAAGACATTTGGTATAAATACCCTGCAATATCTGCTAAATCCTACAACAAAAAACCACCCATCATCCTATTTTCATGGCTCATTTTTTCATACTGAACATTCAATTCCACTATACTGGTCTTTGAATTTATTACATACAAATATGTTTAAATAAACTTATTTATAAACACTTCTAAAAAAAATAAAATGAATTGAACTAAAATCAACTTATATACTTAACTTTTATAAAAAAAATTATTTAATTTTTATAAAAACTAAAGGATATAAGTTAATTTTAGCTTGTGAAAAAATTTTATACATTTTTTTTTTTAAATATTTTTGGGGATATTTGTCCATATAGAAATAAAGTACTTAACTTTTAAGACTTCACTTAGTGAAATAAGAATAAGAATTTTATCGTTGTTGTTAGTACATTTAAATGAATCCACATTAAAGAAATCAATGTGATAAGACTAATATTCCATAATGTCTTCAAAGGAGTATATAGAATTCCCTTCCAAAGCATTAAAGGAATAAAAATAAACTGCCACTAATTGAACTGAGTAAAAGGTAAAAAGAAAAAAAAAAACATAAAAGCACTTACTGGTCACCAATGTATTTTCCTTGTGTGAAATAGCCATTGGCAAGTTCTTCAACTAGATCCTGTTGCTTGTCAAGATCCTGCTCTCCAGCAAAATATATAAGCCTATGGCTGTCAGTAGTGTTTCCCCTGTGAATAATCAAAACAATGTTAGTTGAACCTCAGTAATACGACTTTTCTTCGGAACACTCCACTTCTAAAGTGGTTTATAGAAATTTGTCCATTGATGAAATTGTAAAACCACTCTCAATCTTACGTGAGTCCAGACAAACTATATTCAAGACCAACGTTCTTGAACACCTGCCAAATGCCAAATTGACATAGTAACTTGCTGAGACTTCAGTGCTGGGATGAAACAGATGTAGACTATACAGCCAATGAAAGGGATGCCATGTTATCTGTAAATTCAGTTAAACAGCAAGTTAACAAAGGAAAGTGCTATGCATATTTGGTTCCAAGGCACACACACAAATAGAGGGAGACAAGAGGAGAGTGTTAGACCTGAAAGTTGTATTTATCCTTGGAGGAAGCTATGGCCTTGTCTAGGTTTTTATTTTTGCCAACGAAGGACCATGGCACACAGTATCAGAACTAACATTAATTCTTACAAGTTTCTTTTCAGAAGTCTCACTCATGATCCTGTTGTATCTGCAGTATCTTTACAACATAACATAACAAGTACTCATCATTCATCATTTGTATTTTTAAGAAAAAAGAAAATAGTACTTATCATTCATATTTCCTCCTATTGTTAACTAGTAAATGTGATATTTTTTTATTTTTTATTTTTAAATTTGATTGGGTAATAGATCAAGACAATAAAATCTTAGACAAAACTTAAATATAAAAAATAATATGCTGCGAAAAATCAGAAACTTTTGCCCCAAACGAATCTCGTGATCAGCTTCAGAACCAAACCAACAACAATTCAGAAAACAACAAATTAGAAAGAAGATCAAGTTTGAAAAGAGAAAAAGAAGAAGAAAGCTTTGAGGCAGAATCACGAGGAAAAGTGAACATAGTTAAGAACCAACCAATATGTAGTGAGAATACCTGGAAGGGTAAACAGAGAGGAGAGGAAGTAAATTCAAAAGCTTTGCCACGCGCCTCACAGGAATCGCAATTGAAGTCAGTTGTTTGACATTGATCAGAAATTAAACTTAGAACATGAACAACAAACTTGTCTTTTTATTATTATTATATAGTTTATTCAAATATTTTTATTTTATGTTCTATCTTCATTTCTTTATGAACGTGTCCAAGTCGTCGTTTCAAGTTGTTTATGTGTGATACATGACTTGTTTGTCAATTTACATGTTTCACTGTTTCAGTTTGATTCTAATAATGTTTTTCAATTTTTACCCAATCAGTATTTATGATTATACTATTATTTTACTACACTTAAATGTATGAGTCGAGCATGAATGAAGAGCTAGAACTTGGATAATAATTTGTGCAACGATAATGTGTGCATTCTATATTGGTGGTAAGCTAAAAGCTGCACTAGAAGTTGGAGTCTATTGTATCATAATATTTATTTATTTGTATTTTTGGTGTAGGTGAGGGTATTCGATGAAACGACTTATAGAATGTTTGGATACACGTTCAATTCACTTGACACGTGTTCCAAAGCACAGTTTTGTTATACACAATAATTCATTACTTTTGTTTAAACGCTCGTTTAAGGAGTCTTAAATGGAAAAACAAATATGCTATTAATTTCTTGATACCCACGACGCTGAAAAGGAAAAATACAAGTATAGACATTGTGAATACTTCAGATTAAGTGCTTGTCATGTATACTAAGTATATAGCTTTTATTAACCATCACTGTAAGTTCAATCTCATCCAAATTGTTTCTATATTTACACTTTTGTCCCTTGCCAAAACTTCCAAGATTAAAAGAAAATGCCATTTTAGATGTGGGAACTTAGTCATGGTTTCAACAGTCTTCCTTGTAATAGAATGATTTTCTCTCCTTTTCATTTTAGTTTTTGTTGTTATGAGTTTGGATTTTGGAACCACTCTTCTAAGGTATTTTCACCCATTTAAAACAATGACGTGACCGAGGGAAATAAGTATGCAAAATAAGTTTGAAAATTTTATTATAATTTTATAATTAGTATGCCTCAACTCGTCTTATAATATTATAATTTATACAGATTTGGTCTACTCTGATTTTCTTTTCCATCCAAAAACATTATTTATCAGTGCAATGCTGTTTTTAGTTTTTATCTATTTTCAGAAGCAACAGTGCAGGGTGGGTATGTCAACATGCTTAATCACGTGAAATTATTGTAAGCAATAAGACTTGTGCTGAAGCATTGTCTAGGTTAAAATTTGTTCATTTTAGTGAAAGAGTAAAATGAAAATTTGATTCTGCCAAGACATGAAACATGAGCATTTCTCACAAGGTGTGAAAAATAAAAAAGCAATATATGAAATGGATAAGGAAAAAGATGAAAAAAGTTAATATAGTTAGATTTGCAATTGGACTAGAATTCTGTTTTGATAGTTTTCTCGACAAATATTTATAAAAGAAAATAAAAGAGTAAAATACATTAAAAAAATTTCTATAAATTAATGAATTTTTGCACTTCAATTTTTATAAAAATTATCTTGTTTAACTTTTTCAAAAACTAAGATGCATAAATTGATTTTAATTTCTAGAAATTTAATTTATTTTATCTTTTATTTATAGAAATGTAAAAGGATTGAGCGGATTTGAAAAGTCCACAAGACAAGATAATGTAGATTAAGGTGTGAGGAAGATCATGATGTGACAAGTGAAGAAGAGAATGAGCATGGAAAAACACAAAGAAACAACTCTCATCAAAGAGAGAAGCCCTGTTGTCTTGTTTTTATCTTGAGGTACTTCAACAACGTCAATAAATAACGGGAAGTGGCAAATGTACTTTATTTTGATTTAAGAAAAAAATGGTACTGAGATAAAAGCTACTGTACTATTGTTAAATAAAAGTCAACCAAATCCAAACATTTGCATAATTTGTTGGTTGTTGGGCAGCAGTTAAAGGATTGCAATGTCAATTAAATACCAAAGTCATTCAATTTATTATGGTTGCATCCAGTACTGGTGCAAAGACACAAACAGGGATATAGATTGTATAAGACACGAATTATGAATACAAGTTTCACATTTCATAGAGTATTATAAAGCAGTGAAGGGGCAACTTATTATTTCCAAGGTTTCATTCTTACTACAGAGGATAATAGAATTAGAAACTGTGAGGAGCTGAAAGTCAACTTGTAGCAACTTGAAAAGCTCTCAAGAAGACTTCAGGGGGTTGTCCACCGCTCAACTTATGAGTCCCATTAATCTGCCAAATGATTAAGTCAATCACTTGAGTTGTTATCATCATGAATATGAAAAAACAAACAGGGATTTCAACATTGTATACACCTACCACGTAATATGGAACCCCTGAAATGTTTCCTGAATAAGTTTTGAGCTCCTCCTCAACCTAGGTAAAGAGTCATACAAAGCAAGATCAGCATTGATGCCATTTCGTGACTCCTAACAACTAAAAAGATCATGCTATGCTACCATTTTAAGCTAACATCCAAAAGAAGAAAATACAATATACACATGTTTGGACATTCGATTAAAATGAATGGATCCGCGTCTGTCAAATGCTACAATATGTAGCTTTTGCGTCTTTTTCTTCATTTGATGTGAAAATTGTAATATTCTTGATTCTAGAACGCGAATGCAAATAGAGGCTAAGCATTTTGAAGTTAGAAATTAGAACGCCTAATATTTCAAATATCAAATACAATAAAGCATATTTTAGTCAACATTTGAATTTAAATACAGCATAAAAGAGTTTGCTTATAATTTTTTTTACCTCCTTCAATCCATTGTTGGGGTCCTTAAGAAACTCTTCTGCCCCTTCTAGACCAACCTTTGCAGCAGATTCTAGAAGAAACTTGCTACATCCAAATTGAGAATGATAATTAATGCCTGTCATTTAGGAATCAGTTTTGAAGACATTTGGTATAAATGCCCTGCAATGTCTGCTAAATCCTACCACAAAAGGCAACCCATCATCCTATTTTCTATTGCCCAGTTTTTCATAATGAATATTCAATTCAACTTTATGGGTCTGAATTTATTATATATTTTTCCTATTTGTATAAACTTTTTATAAACATTTAAAGGAGAAAAATTAAAAAAATAAAATGAATTGAATTTCTCTAATAAATTAAAATCAATTTATTCACTTGATTTTAATAAAATTCATTAAGATGGACATGTCTTCAAAGGGGTATCTAGAATATCCCCTTCCAAGGTCTTAAAGCAATAAAGATAGAGTCACAATGTGATATCAATTGAACTAAATAAAAGGTAAAAAACAATTAAATATAAATTTGATCTTATTTTTTTATGTGATTTTTTAAATTTTTTATTTTGATCTTTTAATTTTTTTGACTTTAGTTTCTGTTATTAGAAAATTATTTACTTTTAATTATTATTATTCTTTAAATAATGACATAACAATAATATTGTTTGTAATCTAAATACTCATCATATTATTAACGAATTTGACAAAACAATAATATGTAATATTTTTTGTCAACCATATTTTTAAATCCCTCATAAGTTAGTTTAATATTAATAACTATTTTAAATAAATAAAAATTTAAAAATAGAGTTGATCAAATAAAAATTTATACGTGATTGTTTTGTCAAACTTTCTAAAAATATGATAAATTATTAGACTATTACAGTCATTATTACGATATTATTTAATATTGTTAGTTAGCAGTAATGACTAAAAAAAATTATCCTTAAAAAATAAATTAAAAAATTCTAAATGACTAAAAAAAAAATCCATTTTTCATAAGTCAAATTTATATTTAAGCTAAACAAAACACACACAAAAGCACTTACTGGTCACCAATGTATTTTCCCTGTGTGAAATAGCCAATGTTAAGTTCTTCAACTAGATCATGTTGTTTGTCAAGACCATGCTGTTTAGCAAAATATATAAGCCTGTGGCTGTCAATAGTGTTTCCCCTGTGGATGATCGAATCAATTTTAATTAAACTTCAGTTAGAAAACTCTTCTTCAGAACACTCCATTTCTAAAGTGGTTTATAGAAGTTTGTTCATTGATGAATTATAAAAGCACTCTCAATCTTACGTGAGTCCAGACAAACTATACTCCAGACCAACATTCTTGAACACCTGCCAAATACCAAATTGACATAATAACTTGCTCAAACTTCAGTACTGGGATGAAACAGATTTAGACTATACGATACAACCAATGATAACACAAAGAATGATTGACATAATATAAACCTCTGACATCCGAGTCTCCATCCGTTGTGATTGGAATCCAAACTTTCTACTGTAATACTCCCTCTTGTCAATGCCTTCTTTAGGGGCATCAGGATCAAGTTGGAAGGGATGCCATGTTATCTGTAAATCGAGTTAAACAGAAAATTAACACAGGAAAATACCATACATATTTGTTTCCAAGGCATTCACACAAACAGAGGGAGACAAAAGGAGAGTGTTAGACCTCAAAGTTGTATTTATCCTTGGAGGTAGCTATGGCCTTGTCAAGATTTTTTTTGCCAACAAAGCACCATGGGCACACAGTATCAGAACTAACATCAATTCTTACAAGTTTCTTATCAGAAGTCCCACTCATGATCCTGCTGTATCTGCAATATCTTTTCAACATAACAAATACTTAGCAGGTAGGATTGGTATGACAAGGAGGAAAAATAATCTAGTACCTTTTATTTTTAAGAAAAAAAAAAATATTACTTATCAGTCATACAATATTTCCTCCTAATGTCCATAGACAGTTCTATTTTGGCCTTTCTAGCCATATGACCCAAAGTTCATACAGGTACAAGTTTGTTCAAAAGTTAAGGCTGAACTAATAAATGTGAAATTTTTTCAAAAAAATGATTGGATAAAAGATCAAGACAATAAAATCTTAGACAAAATATAGACACAATTTCTTCTCGTTAATTCATGTAATGAAGGTTTGAATTAAAGAATGAGAACTGCGGCGATAAAATTCCAATTATAATAGCAAAACAGTAAAAAAAGCATCTAAAGATCTGCGTACTGCATATAAGCTCTTTCCTAAAGTCTTCAACTTTGTAGAACAGATTATTAATTTGCAATGAAGGCAAATACACAAAACATGTTTGAAAAACCAACAATAGAAGTACCAAAAGAATTGTATGCACCTAGCATCCAATTTCCCCACTAAAATCTCAATCTTGCTAGAACAAGTTATTAATTTGCTATACAAAAGAAGATGCTGAGAAATATCAGAAACTTTTGCCTCAAACTAATTTCGTGATCAGATTCAGAAACAACCCAACAACAGTTGAAAAAACAAAAATTAAAAAAAAAAAGGTTCAAGTTTGAAAAGAGAAAACAAAAATAAAAAAGCTTTGAAGCATAATCAAGAGGGAAAGTGAACATAATTAAGAACCAACCAATTTGCAGCGAAAGCAGTAAAGTAAGAATACCTGGAAGGGTAAACAGAGAGGTGAGGCACTAAATTCAAAAGCTTTGCCACGGCTCACAGGAATTGCAATTGGAATCTGTTTTTTGAGATTGATCAGAGATTAAGCTCAGAACTGGAACACTAAACGTGTCTTTTATTTATTTATTTATTATATTCAAATATTATTATTTTATGTTCTGTCTTCATTTCTTTTGCCAACCGTGTTGGAATTTGGAAAGTCGTTATTTCAGCTTGTTTGTTCAGACCCACCTACCCTGATATCTCATATCTCATCTTTTACAATTCACATGACATTATTTATTATTATATTTTAATTATTTTAACATTTCTAAATTTTTTCTTTCTAATAAATATTTTTATTATATTAAATAAACATATTAAACATTTTAAAATTTTGATTAATAATTTATAGTAAGAGTTTATTATATTAAATAGTTTTATTTAATATTAATAAAATTAGTAAAAAAAAAAACTTTACAATATATATAAAACATTTTGTTTCTTATGTTCTACAAATTAAACGATGTTGTTGACCTTATTTTTTTTAAAAATGTTGTTGACT
The DNA here is from genome assembly GCA_026544285.1 of Pachyrhizus erosus. NCBI lineage: Eukaryota > Viridiplantae > Streptophyta > Magnoliopsida > Fabales > Fabaceae > Pachyrhizus > Pachyrhizus erosus. The sequence goes on from JAMLFT010000266.1 coordinate 16,913, forward strand.
TTACTTTAATAATAATTATTTTTTCATGTCACTTTATACTATATTTTAAAATAAATATTTTAAATTATATGTTGTATTAAAAAATTAATAAAATATTAAATATTTTTCTATAAAATATCCTTAGGTGTAGTTGATATTGTATAATAAATGAAAAAAATCTGATTAATTAAAGAACAAAACATTATATTAGGAAGTTACATTATATTTATTTATAATTCATCGTATTGATTATATTTTTTAATATTTGTTTTGAAACCTTAAATGTTGTACAAAGAAAGAGTAATTATAATTAAGTCTTTCTCTCTATGAATTTATATGACATTTTAGAGAAAAAATTTATATCAAATTATATATCATTTTACAAAATTAATAAAATAGTAAATATCATTTTTCATAAAATATCCTTAGTGAGAGTAATTAATATTAGATCGTAAATGAAAAAGAATCTAATTAATTAGAGAAAGAAATGATATATTAGAAAGTTATATTATAAATTTTTTGAAACTTATCATATTAATTGTAATTCTTAATACTTGTGTTAAAACCTTAAATATATTATAAAATAATATAGAGGAAGTATAAAGAAAACAATGACATGAAAAATCATATTTATGTGAATTTACGTCTTCTTAAACACATTATAATGACTTGTAAGTATATGCATCAATTAGTGTGAGGTTATTTTAATTGGTAGTATCGAGGTTGAGGATCATGTGTATAACAGAGTTTAAATATTTGGAAGGAGAATTTTCATATACATAGTAATCTTATTTGACTCAAGAATTATTTCTAGTAAAAGATGTTTGTAATATCTAAAAACACACACAAGAATTGGTGAGAAAAAAAAAATACAAAGAAACAACTCACATTAATGAGACAAGCCACATCATCCATTGTTTATTTTTTTTTTCTTTAGGTACTTTAACATCATTTCATAATAGGACGAATTAGGTTAATGTCAAAGTGATAAATGTACCTTATTTTGACTTCAAAACAAAAAAATTAATGAGAGAGGAGCTTTATACTTATAAGGTTTTAAAACTTGATAACCAATTCTAATGCATTTTCATTATTAAAGCAATTGGCATGACAATTTTTATATAAGAATTACTATACTCTTGTAATCCAAATCAAATGAATAAAAAGTGAGAATTTAAATTTTGAGTCAATCTAGTCTTGTCTTAAATAGGCTTAATCTCAAATTTGTACATCATTAAGTTCATTCAATTCTAAAGACAAGTTTCCACCTTGAATTAAATGAAACTAGATATTAGACCACACCACTTTATTTTGCTAGTTATTTTTTATTGTGTTCTACTTGTGTAAATTTTTTAACTCATTTATTTATATTTCAAATAGATCCTTATAATTCTAATTCTAACAATGAGCTCAAGTGGAAATTTATAGAAGATTAACTTAATGACATTTAAGTCCAACAAAAATGTATCAAAATTTTATTAATAGATGTTTGCAACAAGGTAGCAACTCTAAGAAAGGTACATGTAAATATCTCATACAGGAATTGTGAATGACACATTCACTTATTCAATGACCACTTCATGGAAAATCCAATGTAGACCAAAGTTCATTTTGACAAAGGTCTCAAATGTAAAGGCATGTGTTCTTACTTATTGTGGAAAAACTTGACAACAACAATGACTATTTCGATATGAGAAATGATGCAACTAGTAGAATGAGTCTTTGAGCATTGCAAAAACACACTGTCACAATTAGCATGTTGGTTATGGATCAACAACTAACAATATGGATGAGTATGTATGCATTGGTGAAAGTACTATAGTTAAATGCATAGAGAAGTTTTTTAAAAGAGCGAATAGGGTATATTAAAATTAAATATTTGAGAAAACCTAACAATAATGACATCAATGTCAACTAAAAATAAGGAATGAATGTGACTTTTTGTTAACTATCATTGATCATATAAATTAAGAATAAAAAAAATGTCTTACAATATGGAAAGGTTAATTTTATTGATGAGATCATGATAAATCCATTATTATCTTAAAATTAGTTATGACACAAGACTCATGAATTTGACACACATTCTATTGTCTTGTCAATTTAGATAATGACATTAACTTGCTCGATAAATTTAATATTTTTAATTTTTATTTTGCAAGGAGAAACTTTAGAGGTACAATTCACATTGAATGAAATCACATATAACATGAGGTATTGCCTAGCATATGATATTTATCTAAAATTCGCTATATTCATAAAAACCATCTCAGTGTCCTAAGGAGAAAAATGAAAATTGTTCACTTAACATAAAAAGGCAACAAAAAGATGTGTAACAAGTCTTTAGAGTATTTCAATCAAGATTCACAAGAATATGTGGTCTAGCATGACCTTGGAAAAAGGATATATTGAAAACATAGATAAATAAGAATCATATGATAATGATATTAAATTTTTATATATCTAAACAACGATGTTTCAAAACTTATATTTTTAAATAATTTTTATCTTGATTTTATAAGATACATAAAAAAAAGAACACATATTCTTTAAAAGAATATACATCATTCTCTTTAAATAAACTTTAATAAAACATTCAAAAATGTTTGGAGATGAAAATGATTAAAATTAAACTTTATTTTAATAATTATATTTTATATTTCTACATATATTTTAAAAATATTATTAATTTTAATTTACATTATTTTTATGTATTTTCAATTTTAAAGTAAATTTTTTTATTTAATTAAAATGTAGTATATATTTATTTACTATCTAATAACTGGTATAAAAATATATTAAATTGAAATTAAGATAATAATAAAATATAAAACAGTAAGGTATCCATTCTGGCTGCAAGATAATCATATATGAGTTGCTTCGTTAGAAATGCCCTAATTGTTTGTTGTCAGACAGCAGTTAAGGAGGACTGCAATGCCAATCAAATAGGAAAGTCATTCAATTTATTATTTTGGCTGCATGCATCCGGTACTCGTGCAAAGACACGGAGAAACATATAAATCATACAAATACATGAATATGAATATTGTTTTACATATCAATACAAATTGCACATTGAATAGTTATAAAATATTGAATTGTGCCAATAAAAGGGGTTAATTTTTTCAGAATGTGGTGAAGTAAGATTTTAATTTTTATTAAAAGAAGCTTCACATTTAATATTTATTTATATCTTAAGTAAGACTGTTTTGAAAGAAGAAACTATTATATAATTTTTGTCCTGATAATTTTTACATGATATATAATTAAAATTTTAATTTATAAAAAAGTTAATTAGTTTGGACTAGAATACTCCTCAAGCATAATTTTAGAGAACAAAAAATAAAAATAAAATAAAGCACTAAAGCGCCAACTTATTTATAAGGTTTTATTCTGGTGGAGGACAACAGAAACTATGAGGAGCTGAAAGTCAACTTGTAGCAAATTGGAAAACTCTCAAGAAGACTTCAGGGGGTTGTCCACCGCTCAACTTGTGATTCCCATTAATCTGCCAAAAAGATTAAGTCAGCTAATCACTTGGGTTGTTACAATTAAGAAACTGAAAACACAAACTGGTTTTTAACACTGTATACACCTACCACGTAATATGGAACCCCTGTAGTGTTTCCTGAATATGTTTTGAGCTCCTCCTCAACCTAGGTAAATAGTCATGGAAAGCAACTAAGCAAATGCATTAAGCATTTTCAAGCTATAACTTAGAACCGCCTAATAATTCAAATATCAAATAGAATAAAGTATATTTTAGTTATGCTTTGGATTTAGAAACAGTATAAAAGAGTTTGCTTATAAAAAAAAATTACCTCCTTCAAACCATTATTGGGGTCCTTAAGAAACTCTTCTGCTCCTTCTATACCAACCTTTGCAGCAGATTCCAGAAGAAACTTACTGCACCCAAATTGAAAATGATAATTAATGCCTGTCATTTTAGGAACTAGATTTGAAGACATTTGGTATAAATGTCCTGCAACATTTGATGTATCCTACCACAAAAGACCACCCATTAGCAGTTTTAATATTCCATAAGCAGTCTATAAAAAAATAAGATATTCAACCACAAAGAAACAAAAAAAAAAATGTGTCAAGTGAATATTCATAGTCATTAAAAAGCAAAACAATTCAGCTACTGAAGTCCATACAGATTGACATCTTCAAATGCAGATCAAAATCCCCTTCCAAGGCCTTAAAGCAATAAAGATAAAGTGACATCAATTGAACTGAATAAAAGGTAAAAGGAAACACAAAAGCACTTACTGGTCACCAATGTATTTTCCGTGTGTAAAATAGCCAATGTTGAGTTCTTCAACTAGATCATGTTGCTTGTCAAGACCCTGCTGTCTAGCAAAATATATAAGCCTGTGGCTGTCAATAGTGTTTCCCCTGTGGATTATCAAAACGATGTTAGTTGAACCTCAATTAGACATCTCTTTTTCAGAACACTTCACTTCCAAAGAGGTTTATAGAAGTTTGTCTATGGATGAATTGTAAAAAGCCACTCAATCTTACGTGAGTCCAGACAAACTATATTCCAGACCAACATTCTTGAACACCTGTCAAACACCAAATTGACATTATGACTTGATCAAAATTCACTGCTGGGATGAAATATAAACAACACAACCAATGATAACACAGAGTGATTAATAAGATTTAAACCTCTGACATCCGAGCTTCCATCCGTTCTGATTGGGATCCAAACTTTCTTCTGTAATACTCCCTCTTGTCAATACCTTCTTTAGGGGCATCAGGATTAAGTTGAAAGGGATGCCATATTATCTGTAAATTCAGTTAAACAGAAAATTAACACCGGAATGCCAGACATATTTTGTCCCAACACAGAAACACAGAGTGAGAGAGAAAAAGTGAAGAGGAGAGTATTAGATTTAGACCTCAAAATTGTATTTATCCTCGGAGGAAGCTATTGCCTTGTCTAGATTTTTTTTGCCAATGAAGCACCATGGACACACAGTATCAGAACTGACATCAATTCGTACAAGTTTCTTTTCAGACGTCCCACTCATGATCCTGTTGTACCTGCAATATCTTTACAACATAACAAGTAAACATAAAGTAAGATCCCCGTGACAAGAAAGCAAGAATAACCTTAATCTATTACCATTTATTTTTAAGAAAAAAGAAAAAAAAAATACTCATCAGTCATATTTTCTCCTAATGTCCTTAGACAGTTATCTTTTTCATTTTTTGAACTATGATCCCAAATTTCATATAGGTACACTCTTGTTCAGAAATTATGGCTGAACTAATAAATGTTAGATCTTTCCAGCGTTTTTTTTTTCTTCTAATTTGATTGAGTAAAATATTAAGACAAAAATCTCAAACGAAACAAAGATACAATTTCTTAATTGCTTTTAGTACTGTTCTTCAATTATATTAGAATTGCATCTTGATAATTCATACGGTAAAAGTTTGCATTATAGATCATTAGATCAACACAAATTAGCAAGGTAAACAAAAGTACCTAAAGAACTGTATGCACCTAGCGTCTAATTTTTTCCCCTAAAATCTCATTTGTAGAACAATTTATTAATTTGCAATACAAAAGAAGATGCTGGGAAATATCAGAAACTTTTGTCACAAATGAATCCCGTCATCAGATTCAGAAATATCCCAACAACAATTCAAAAAGGAAAAATTAAAAAAAAAAAAATCAAGTTGAAAAGAGAAAACAAAAAAGCAAGCTTTGAGTAGAATCAAGAGGAAAAGTGAGCATGATTAAGAACCAACTAATTTTGCAGTCAGAAAAAGTAAAGTAAGAACACCTGGAGGGGTAAACAGAGAAGCGAGGCACTAAATTCAAAAGCTTTTCCACGGCTCACTGGAATTGCAAGTAGAGTCAGTTGAATGACATGGATCAGAGAGATTAGAACAGGAATAACAAACTTGTCTTTTTTTTATTTTTAATGTTTATTATTATTTTTTTTTTTCAAATTTACTATTATGTTATTATATGTTCTGTCTTATTTTCTTTTCCGAACGTGTTGGAAAGTCGTCGTTCGAAGTTGTTTGTTTTGTTCATAGTCTTCAGTTCCAACCACCATCACCCAATAATATCTCACCTTTCACATGCTATTATTAGGGAAATATTTCTTGGAGACCCTATTATTATTATTATTATTATTATATTTAAATTATTTAAATAGTTCTAAATCTTTTTTCTTCCTAACATTTTAATTATTGAGTAAAAGTGTTAAACATTTTAAGATGTTTCTTAATAATTTATAAATAAATTTTAGTATATTAAATAGATTTTATTTAATATTAATAAAATTAGTAAAAAAATTACGAGAATATAAAACCTTTTTTCTTTCTACAAATTAAACGTGGTTGCTGAGTGTTTACCTTTTCAATAATAATAATAATGTATAAAGAGAACAACGACAAGAACCCCGGACATAGAATAATATGTATCGTGTACAGTTGTAAAATCTAAGCTAATTTGGCTGGTCAAATCAAACTTTTGATCTGGATTTCCTTTATCGGTGAGGAAATCTTGTATTTTATAACCTAAAATTTTTCAAACCTTTATTGTTGAAACTTTAATACTTATTCAGAGCCCTATAAAAAAGTAAAAATTATAAAATTATTAACCCAACAAAAGAGAATCTGCTAAGTGCAAATTCTTCTCCCCCCAAATACCAAAAATTATAAAATTATTCCATGAAAGTGCTTCTGCTAAACTGAGCAAAAACATCACATCACATCACATCACCTCTACAGCTTTCCATTCTTCTTAGTTAAGCTTATCCTGTTTTTGTTTTATTTTTGCTTTTCCCCGTTGTTTTATTCAGATAAAAACGTGTTGCACCATCTCCCGATTTCGGCTTCTGTGCTTCTAGGCTAGTCTACTCTATGTGTCACTCGTCTCATCTTTTCATATTTGCATTAAGTGATTTTGACTATTTCTATTTTAGATTATTAAATTAATTTGATGCTTTCGATTTTATAACTTATTTTAAAATTTAATTATTAGTTTTTTTTTTACTTTAAAATAATAATAATAAATGTTATTGAGCGTGTAAATTAATTCATATAGAGTTGTTTCATTTAACTAGTGATGTCATTAAAATTTTTATCGCCTACATGAGTCCTATTTGATTTAAGTAATATTATTTTTGACAAAAGATATCAATGATAAGTATAAGAAAAATCGTCAAATATTTTGTAACAATTTTTAAATTGTTGGAAATTTTTTTCATGACAAAAAAATCCAATAATTTAATAACTATTATTTTTTTTTTAATTATTTTACATTCTCAATCTTTTCACAATAAATGACAATTTTAACAATATTTAACAATGCCTCAATTATTGTGTAATGATAATTGTGACTTGCGCTATTTGAAATTTGCTTATACCTAATTTTATGTGATATTTATCTTTTTGTTTGTTTTGTAGAAATTGTTTTGAACAATATTTGTGGAAAGATTTCGAAGCATTGTCACTAGAACATTTAAGTTTTAATGACTTTTTAAGTTGTCAACCTCCTTGTTTAAGCAACACAATTAATTAAATTTTAAAGACTTATTGTGTTGACTTTAATAAATTATATTTTAACTCATCTAAGCAAACTTATCAAAGGGTCTATATTTTTTTTAAAAAAAAGAGACCTAAAGATTAGTGGAGGACATGAATTTTGAAAGTTTAGAAAATAAATTTTTAAAAAAAATAAATATGTGATAACTTTTATGTTTAAAGAATTTTTGTAAAGATTTTTTTTTTCAATTATTTTTTCATGATTATGAATAACTAAATTCATATTCATTGAGATATAATGTAATTAGATTATTAATTTCATGAAACTGCTATATTTTTTATTTAATAAAATATTGTTATTGTCATTTTTTTTTTGTTTTTATTGTTTGTCTTTTTGTTGATAACTTAAATTGCATTATTCTTGTCATTTTATTGTTTTGAGAAATTCAATTGAATTATGAATTGAGAAAAAATTAATAATCTCCATATCTAAGAATAGGATAGAATAAAGGATATTGGCCATGTAATTTTTTTTTTTCTTAAACTAAGTAAAGGATTAATAAAAATTGCATTTTTTTGAACCCCGAGATCGTCTCAAGAGCTGCTACGGTTACACTCCAAGTACTTTCAAAACCCAAAAAAAATAAAAACTAACGTTTTTTTGTTTCGTAGTTTTCTATTCTCGTTAAATTGAATTTTGTTTCATTTCGTTGATTTAGTTCCAGATATCTAGGAAGATGGAGTTGAGGGTATTCAACATCAAGATTTGAAGGACAAATTGGATAGTTTGTTTTCTTTCTATGGATTACTCTCAGTGGTTAATTCTAACTTGAAAAGTTTCGAAGAAGATGCTTGTATCCTTATCTCAAGTTAATATGATTTTATCTTCTAAACAAAATTTATATAGAATGAAAAAAAAAATAAAAGAAAAGGATTTGCTCAGAATTAGATGAAATATTGTAATTAGAATGATTTTAAGTTCTGGATGATGACGAGGTTGCAACATAGTTCCTATGATTATTCAATGAGAAAAGGAAAAAAGGCGGAGGATGAAAGAAAGGTAATTTGGGAAAGAAAAATAAATAAATAAATAAAAATAAATATTATTTATCAAATTAAAAACAAAAAAAATATAAAGATTATAAAACTTTTTCCCACTATAGGGGACATACCAAGGTCCTTTACACGCACATCCGTCATCAATGTTAACCTAAACATAATACTAACATGATTCTACATAGGCGCCAAATTGTCTACATTCAGTTTTTTTTTTTTAATTTTTTTTTATTAAGCACATATGTTTAAAAAGAATTTTGGAGTTGGTGTTTATTAAGTACTCCTTGTGTAGGAAATCGTTCTTATTTCTTTTTTATCCTAATTATATTATGATAATTTAAAAAAAACTAATAAAATTACTATATAAAAATGTGAAATTATTTGTTAGACTCTTTGAAAAGATAAAATTAATTCTATGAACAAACCTTAATAAAAGACATTGTAAAATTATGCTAAAGTTTATGAAAGGTGCTGTGAAAGTTTGAAAATAATGTAAAAAATTGGCAAGTTCATGATTTATTTAGTTAGATTTAACTAACTTTTTGTTCATATAAATTAGGAGTTTTTTTTAGTCTTTTAAATATTTTTATTTTAATTTTAGTATTTTTATTTTTTATTTTAGTTCATGTTGTCAAATAACAATATTAAATAATGATGTAACAATGATATTAGTAACTTTTTGACTTATCATGTCATACAAGATTTTATTAAAACAATCATATAATTTTTTTTAATAAATTATGTTTTTAAATTATTATTTGTTTAAAATAATTGTGATGCCAAATTAATTAATAAGCAATTTAAAAACATATTTTATATAAAAATATATATATATAAATAACTACTTTGTTAGACTTTTAATAACAACAAAGACTAAAGCTAAAAAAAATAATTTTAAAAGACTAAAATAAAAAAAATATCCTATTTTATAAGAACCAAATGCTATAACTATTTTGTTGACTAGTAGTCAAACATAACAATTGTTAGTGCAAATTAGTGGTGATGACTCAAAAACAATGAAAAAATATCATAAAATAAATTATTGAGTATGGTAGTCCTATAAGAAAGAATAAATAACAAAGAAAAAATTAAGGTTTTTAAGATGAGTGTGAAAACACTAACCTTTTAGTTTGATTTGCCTTTACTAATCTCTATTCTCTTCAGAACTTAGATGCAATAGTGTATTGACAAATCTCCTTCAAGATATAATGAAGTTTCTTGACATAATTTGCACACCCACTTGAAGTATATCATCAATGTTAGTAGTTTACAAGATAATATTTTTCTTAATTCTCTTTATACATAAAGGAAGAAAGAAAATGATTTAGATGCAAAGCATTTAGTGATTTTTATTGTTCTTGGTCTTTCTCTCTTTATTTTTCTACGTGTATATTGATTTTATTTATATATCATCTCATGTCTTTTAGTAAAAAGATTTAATATTTTAAAGAAAAACCTATCTCATTACTTGTGGTAAAAAGTCACATCTCACAAATTTTGATAAAAAGTTGTATCTCATAACTTTTAATAAAGAGTCACATTTCATGATTCTTAACCAAGAGTCGTATCTCATAAATCTTTATAAAAAAACCACATATCATATTTCTTAATAAAAAGTCATATTTGTTCATATCAATAAACACATAATTTTATAAAAAAAAATTATTGATTTTGAAAATATTTCACACCAAAAAATTATTTAAACCTTAGTTTTAAGTTTGTGATATATCTAATCTTTCATATTTATTTATTATATATTTTTTAAGCTATTGATTTGTAATCTGTATATAATACTAAAGATCTTCTACTAAAAATCCCACGTAGTATTTCATCTTTTTTATTATAATTTTTTATTTCTTTTAATTTATTACTTCATTTATTTTTTTATTAAATTTACATTTTCTTGATCATTTGTAATTTTAACCTTCTGCATTATTTTTTTTGGCTATTTTTTTAAGATGTCAAAATATTTTCTTTGGGCTCAACAAAATATACATGTTAGAATAAAATGCTTTAAGAGTAAGATTAAGGGAATCTTTATAAAAAGATTATAATCCATGAGTGACACAAGTAGTTTATGCTCAAACAAGAAATTACCAAACTTGAACCTCAAGGGAAGTATTATTTCAAAAAGAATATTTTGAATTATTTACTTTTATTACTGGGTAAAATATATTTTTAGTCTTTATATTTTCACTGATTATTGTTTTTAGTTCTTAAAATTTTACATTAAATATTTTAGTTATTGATCTTTACAAAATATATGTTTTTAGTTTCTCTTTACTTTCAAATAGTCTACAAAACATGTGTAAGGAGGAATTAAAAACACATATTTTGTAAAGTTGAAAAACTAAAAACATTAATTGATGAAAAAATAAGGACTAAAACATATTTTATATTTTATTATTTTAGAGTTAAAAAAATGTACCTTATAGATTTAGATGGAACACTTTGATATCAATAGTTGATTAATATCACTCACTACTGATAGTTATCTTTTAAGAATGAGGAGTTCACAATTATGTTTGGAAAAAAATATTTAAGTTGAAAATAAGAGATAAAAATAAACTAGAATGCTAGTAATAGAGTAAAGAAATTTCAATATTAACTTTAAGTTGAAAAAATATATGTTTCTTTGATTTCATTCAATATATATATGAGAATTTGGTACCAAATTTCATTAAACATCAACATCGTTGTTTATACAAAAACCTCAATAAAGGATTCAATACCCAAGGTTAGGGATTTTGCACCTTTAAACGACACTTGATTTGCATCACACTGTCTAGTAATCTAGGACTTACGCTAAGCTTCGATGCAAAAACAAAACCTATGATTTTCAAAGAGAATGCAAGAAATTGAAAACTTTATGAAAAAAGTGAGAAGATGATAGGGATAGAACCTACATAAAGTGAGAAAAATGTGTGGAGTCATGAAAATCACAAATGTGTCACTATGTAGAAGAGTGAAACGAAAAAGAAATCACAAATACAAACTAGATATCTTAGTTTGCGCTCCATTTAACAGGAAATTAAAAGTTACACCGATATTTGTACAAATAAATACTTAACTTATAGGTTAATAATTGATGATAAATATTGATTCAATTTTTCCATTTTCATTAAATTTAATGCTAGATTATAAAACTGATGTTAAGTAATCATCAATAAATCCTACCTTTTTTTATTAATAATTTTAGTTATTCATAAATATTATTAACTACTACATTTGTTCTTTAATATAAAACTCATATACCTAATTCACACATTTTTAGAAAATTGATTAATTTAATTAATAAAATTAAATTTATTAATAAATTATATTATTTTTCCTAAACTATCCTTAAATTTATTAAGATCCATCATCTTTATCTTTTTACTTAATTATTTTTTACTTAATTTATTATCGTATGTTAGTCATCTTTTTCAATATTTATAAGAAAAATAATGAATTTATCTCATTCATTTATAATATTTATTATAAAATAATTAAAGTTATTTAAAAAAAATTAATACAAAAGACAATTTAAAAGATTCTTATAAAAAAAAGATAAATAAATTTAAAAAGTCTTACATATTTATTTAAAAAAAAAATTTCTTTTAAAATTTTGCGTGATTTTCATTTTCTTAAAAATATTTAAGATAATTATAAGAATTAAAAAATAAACAAATATACTCTCGCCAAACAAATCTTGCTTTATAAACAAGTCAAATGCTCCAATTACAAAATAACGCCGAGTAAGTTAATTCTTGCATTGCACGTGGTTGGATAGAAAAAAATATCTTGTATTTAAATAAATATAAAAAATATTTTTCTTTCTATACATAAGATTATTTTATATATGATGTAATTATTTATTCTTTAACAGTATATAATATGGTGACATTGACATAAAAATAATGTATAATAATAAAAATGAAAAAGAGGCAAAGAGATTTCCAATATAGAAAATTGCAATTCCAATTTCCAATTTCTAATTCCAAAATATTGTGAGGGTGTCGAATAACCGGAAAAGCGTTTGATACCCGCCACTGCCTGAGTCTACCGTTCTTCGTTTGCTAACCATTATTCATTCTTTCCTTCTCATTTCGCCCATTCTTCTTTCCATTCCTTTTCAGGTATCTCTCTCCTACGCTTCTCTCTCTTCATTCTTTCATTCTTTTACTTATCCTTACAATTGCTATCCTCTACCTTTTCCTTCTCACGCCATTTCCCTAAATTTCAGATTTCTTCCTTTTAATCCTTAGATATTGACTTTCATTTTTCCTTGGTTTATTTTAATCTTTGAAATATTATTTGGGAGGGCCCATTTGCCCTTTCTTTGTTTCCATGTAGTTGTTGTTTTGTTTGTTTTCATTATCATCCACAAATTGCACTTACTGGTCTTTGCTTGTTAAGGTGAAGAAAGTATGGATGTTGATGCGATTTTCGGGACCATTCGACCCGTGATTGTTCCAAGGAAGAGTGCCATTTATGTGTGGGGGTACAATCAATCAGGGCAAACAGGTAGAAAGGGGAAAGAGGATCAGTTGAGGATTCCGAAACAGCTGCCACCTGAGCTGTTTGGATGTCCGGCTGGCACCAATGCGCGCTGGTTGGATGTTGCCTGTGGTCGGGAGCATACAGCGGCAATAGCCTCTGATGGCTCACTCTTCACTTGGGGTTTGGACTTTTTACTCTCTTGTGTGTTAACTCATTGTTTATGCATTCATTTCACGTACTTGGCTGTTTTCTTCCCTTTATTGTTCTTTTGTGCTTGTGTTATTTAGGCACTCAAAGTCATATCAAATAAACAAATTTGTCGTGAATTATTTGTACCTTCCCTCCCTAGACCCTGCTAGGGCATAAGGGTGGATCCAGAATTTGGATCCTCTCCAGCCATCATGCACCCAAATTTGTTATAATACAGTAATTGGAGAGGAAAGAGAATATAATAGATGCTTCAGATTTTGGATGGAGAGGCTGGAGTCTGGAGAGGATCTGTATTCATGGATCCACCGCTAGAGCAATTCCTATGTGATCCCCACAAAGAACCCAGGCGGAAGAGGAACGAAAAAGGGATGTACCAAACATGTAACTGTGAGCGAGGTTCAGGGGACTTCCCTTCCCAAATTTAGACCTTCAAATTCGTTCCTATGTTCAGAGATCCCAAGCATCTCCTTTTTTGTTATATATATTAGGCATGGTTGGCAACTGATATGAACTCGTTAATGAGAGAGTAAAATCTGTTTGTTCATTTAGTAGCTACTATAAGAATTATTTTGGTATTGTCTCTTGCATGAAACAGTTACCCATGAGGTTTTTTGTTAGGTGAAAACTCAAACCAGGGAGTGCTTTGTTGGTTTTAGAAAAAGTAGAGGGACAGAAAATGTAAACCTATTTTTTGGAGGGAGACATGTTCTCCCTGAATAGTGCTTGCAGGAACTGGCTTTATTTTAGGATAAAAACATCTTAACAGATTTCTCATTACACTTCAAATATAGGATCTGGTTTGTATCAGCGGGGACCACCTTGGCTCTGCAGTTCTTTCCTTGTTATAATTGGAATTAGTTTCATTTGATAATTTAAGAATTAATAATAGGGAACAATATGCATAATTATTAATTTACTTTAGAGGATTTTTTCCCTTTTTAATATAAAATTCTAGTTGTTTGTTTTTATTATGAATAGTTCATATTACAAATGATTAGGAAACTTAAAAGTGCTAAGTGTCTAAGACTCATGCTCATATCCCATATGCTAGGGGCTAACGACTTTGGTCAATTGGGTGACGGAACTGAGGAGCGAAGGAAACATCCAAAAAAAGTAAAGCAATTAGAGTCAGAGTTTGTAAAATCTGTATCCTGCGGAGCACATTGTTCTGCTTGCATTGCTGAACCTCGTGAAAATGATGGTACCATCTCCACAAGAAGGCTCTGGGTGTGGGGACAAAATCAGGTAATACCTTTTAAAGGGTTAATACAATGTTCTTAATACGTCAGAAACTCTCCATCTTTTTCTTCTTCAACATATTGTTTGCATTCCAGGGATCGAATCTTCCAAGGTTGTTCTGGGGGGCCTTCAAACCTAATACAGTAAGTCTCTTTGTTTGAGCACATACTGACATATTTTCGTGTATATTCATCATGACTTGAACCTTAATGATGTGTCATTTATTTGATTTTTTTTTATTATTCACCTTATTTAGATGTAAATAGACCGTAGTACCTACTTCTCTCTGTCCATGACAAGGTGGAGAGGAGTGAAAAAGACATGGGAAAAAAATACATAGAATAGACTCTTTTCAAGCTCCATCTTCTCATTTGCCTGTTTCCCAGAGAGACAACCAGGCATCACGTCTGACTGTTGATTGGATTTGCATACTAGATGCTTTTTTCTCTTGAATATTTGTTACTCATGATTTATTGCCATGCCTAACTACGATTTTAGATTTTTATTTTTTAGCATTGTCTATTACATAGTTTATATCTAACTTCCAAACTTAGTGTAATATGCTCAGTGTCTTTTTTTCACAATGAACACAATCTATTCCTTTGATCGATGCAATTGTTTCTTTGAATGTAATTATTTCATAAACATTTCATTTTGCCTAATTTCTTGTTTGTAGACTTGTTGGGAATTGTGATATATGAGTGAATCCCTTCTTCTAGAGTTTAATTTCATTTTATTAAATGCAAAGTAAAATGTATAGTTTCAATTTCTTTTTTATGGGGATACATTTTTTAAATAATAGGATTCTTTTATGTTTTGCTGTTTGTTTTTGCTTACCTCCTATCTTCCCATCATTTATATGATCACACTTGCAGATTATTCATGAAGTGTCTTGTGGAGCTGTCCATGTGGTTGCTTTGTCTGAGGAAGGCCTACTACAAGCTTGGGGTAACTCAGTAATTTCATTCTTTATTTACGGTTTTCTTTCTAAAGTTATATTATTTATATATGATTTGTAAATTTTATGTCAATGATTGCCTTTATTGATTGACATAGATGAAGGCTTATAAATTTACACAGCATTGAATGTAGGAAAATAAACTTGAGCACCTACAAAGTGGGTTTCTTGCCACCTACTAATCAGGGTTTTCTCACTGTTTTCATAAACCAGGCTACAATGAATATGGTCAACTTGGCCGAGGTGTTACATGTGAAGGACTACAGGGGGCTCGTATTATAAGTTCTTATGCTAAATTCCTTGATGAAGCCCCTGAGCTTGTGAAGATTGCCAAAGTGTCATGCGGGGAGTACCACACAGCAGCCATTTCTGATAAGGGCGAGGTGTAAGTGATTTGAAGGACT
Organism: Pachyrhizus erosus; assembly: GCA_026544285.1. Taxonomy (NCBI): domain Eukaryota; kingdom Viridiplantae; phylum Streptophyta; class Magnoliopsida; order Fabales; family Fabaceae; genus Pachyrhizus; species Pachyrhizus erosus. The sequence goes on from JAMLFT010000266.1 coordinate 32,753, forward strand.
TAGTAGATGAAGATAGTTGTATATTTAAGCATGAGAATTGTGGTTTTCCGCATGACACATTAGGGAATCTCACTTCAGGAGACAAGATGCAAGGGAAATGCTGCATCTATTATGCAAGTTTCTATTCCCTTGGCTTGATTATCCATAAAAGACACCTTAGCTGACTGTAGTTATACACATCTGGAGCCAACCTTGTTATATTATATTTCGAGTGTCCTTAGTTTTATGTAGGTTCTATTTGAAAATGTCTGGCAAGGTTTGTCATTCTATTGACTTGCAATTGTGGTTTCTGCCAAGTTTTTATAATAGGCATAGCTCCATTAAAGACCTAGTGGGATAAGACTTTGTTGTGTTGTTGTATAGTTCCATTACAGAATGCTTATATGAATATGATCAATATACTTGTTACATAATTGTTGAAATTTTTTAGTATATGTAATATGTATAATAACATATGTGCATGCATCATACTTCGTAAATGGGTGTAATTTGTTTACAGTGAGGTCTCCACCCTGAAGTAGCAATTGTGTTAGTAATGTTCATGAAAAAGAGTATGCACATGTTATGGGACTTGAGTTAATATTTTGTTTTTATTCTTGAGTCAGAGACCTCAAGTTCCTATACCTTTTCATGGGTGGTATCATGTGTTCTACTTCAAATCATAATCTTGGCAAGGATCATTGCTTTGCTTAACACTTTCAAATTGTAAATTTTAAGCCTCCCTTAAAGGTGCTATTAGGACTTACTATTGCAATATTTGACTGTTTTATGAGGGTTCTTTTTCTTTATTGATATAGCTCCTTCCAATCATTGCATTGCAACAGTGAACCTAGGATTTAATGAGGTGCTTGTGGTTTGGAGGTAGGAGGTATTAAAAGCAAGTTGTGTACTATTCTAAATAATTTAAAAATTTTCTTTTACTGTCCAATGCTATTCCAGTAAACCTTATCCTGATTTTTAGAACTTTTAGGTTCCTTCCTTTCCTCTCTCATCTCTTCTACCAGGTGTATGTGTATATTCACAGAAGATTTCAATATTTGTTTAGTTCCTTTTGCTTATTGTTTGATATATGGATACGTACATGTATCTTTTCAAGCTGTATAAGCATTTTGTTCTGGTTATTATATGTATTATTGGGGATCCTTAAGCAGTATTATCTATAATTATTAAATTTGGCTGCTTGTGATAATACTTCATCACTTGTTATATTTGTCCTTGGATCTTGTAGTTACACATGGGGGCTAGGAAATATGGGCCAGCTTGGGCATTCTTCACTACAGTATGGGGATAAAGAGTTACTGCCAAGGAGGGTGGTTACCCTTGATGATATTTTCATAAAGGACGTGGCATGTGGTGGTGTACACACATGTGCTGTAACTCAGGCAGGAGCACTTTATGCCTGGGGTGGTGGTCAGTCTGGGCAGCTAGGGCTTGGCCCCCAAACTGGATTATTCTCGTGTGTTGCTAATGACTCAGAGACATTTTTCCGAAACATTCCAGTTTTAGTTGTTCCTAAAGGTGTACAACTTGTTGCTTGTGGACATTCTCACACTCTTATCTCTATGAGTGATGGTCGAATTCATGGATGGGGTTACAATAATTATGGTCAGGCAGCCAATGAGAAATGTACATATGCTTGGTATCCATCACCAGTTGACTGGTATGTATCTGTAACTTAAAGTAACTTCATAATCACTGAGGCTTTTACGTTAAAAGTTTCTAAATCACAGGTGTGTTGGGGAGGTTCGGAAACTAGCTGCTGGTGGTGGTCATTCAGCTGTGTTGACTGATGCTTGTTCGTTAAAGGAGTTATGTGAGTTTGTACTTGCAGATAGTATGACTTTATCTAATGCTGCTAAGGTTGAGGATGTTGCATATAGAACTGGATCAGATGCTCTAGCACGCCTTTGTGGAAGACTCAGGTATATGTGGTGTTTATGATTTTTAAGTGAACTGCAACTCAATCAGAGTATCATTATCGTTGAGAGGAAAAACACTTGTCAGTGTTGGTGGAAAAGCATAAAATTTGATGGTAAAACTATGTCCTTGTATCGAGTTGGGGCTTCCTATTAAATGTTTTTTAAAGCAAATGCTGGCATCATTGCCTTTTATCATTGATTTATTTTCATGCGCTATTATGATACAGTTGTTTCCCTTTCATGGCAATAACATTGTGGCAATAACTTCATGGCAGAGAGTATATGCTTGCTGGTGGAGCTCTTGAACAGAAGGAGGAAATGAACAGTAAAATCTGACTAAGCATATAAAGTTAGTATTAGTAATTACTTATGTATATTCATGTTGTATGATTCATAACTGGAACGTCGTCATTATTTGAACAAAAGCAATCACACGATTGACACAAAAGCAAGAAATCACTTGCTACATAGACTATGAATTTGTCCATATCGAACTAACAGATCACTAACTCTTGTATGGGGAACATCCCAAACTTTCTGAATAAGCTCTTGATTTAAATGAGTCTCTTTAGTTATGTTGATTAGCTACTTTTATCTTGTGCCTAGCTACTGTAGACGAGTTTCTACTTTTTATCTTTCCTAATCCAAGACAAAACAATGCTCTCAAAACGTTTTTTTTAACCTTTTGTATTTATTTACAAGAAGGGACAATGGATACCAATGAAATCCTGCGGCTTGGAGCCTGTTAAACCTTTTCAAATTATAATCTACATAATCACTGGTTTGTCTCAACTACAAAATAAAACTTTACGACTGCTTAATGCGGAGGGTAGAAGTTACATTTCATTTCAATCTTTTCATTCATCATTTCATGGTTATCCAAACTAACCGTCAAAAATAAAAATAAAAAATCTTTTTCCAAACTAGGTTTGATAAATAAATGAAGCTTTAAACCCGCAGAAAGAAACAGGATGCGATTTGTAGGGAAAAACTCTTGGGTACACATCAGGTACTGTCTTTTTGGTGGGCTAAACGTTTTCTTTGATGATTTCTAATTTAACTAGCACCAACCATCTCGTGCCATTTGTCAAAATAACTGCTTAATACCATTGATTTCAAAATGAAGGGCACGGCCAATGCATGAAGTTTGAGCAGTTATTAAGCTCGGCATATTTTCTATTCTAACATTTATATAGTTGAGCCTTACACGTTATATCATATGTCACATACTTGGCATAATCATATCAGCCTAACTAGTCAGATATGCAGCATCCATGGTGGGATGAGAGAATTGCCACGAGTGGCTGTTTGAGCTTCACCCGTTTCATCCACTGATGCTCTTCCTTGCAATGTCTCACTGCATCATTTAGACACTTCAGTCATTTCCAACAATAATGTACTTAATGAATCAACATAGCTCATATATATTTCCCATGTTAATTTATTAAATTGTTATTCAAAAATCGTTTTATTTTTTAAGTTTAAGACAACATGAAAGAAGTCTAGGTATTAGAAATTAGGAATCTATAATCGACATTTGAATCATTAGATATCATAAACTAGTTTATGGCCTATGTTGTTTATTTTAACTTGGTACTTATATAAACTCACATTGCAATACTAATATTTGCTCAAACCTATATTGCCTGTGCAATTTTGTCCCCTGCCAATAAGCTGCGGTATTGTTAAAAGGTTTTTATTGCTTAATTTGACGTTGTTATCCCTACAGCTAGAATATACAACCTAAGGTTTGACAATGAAAGATGTTCCTTCACTATAATATCAGCTTAGAAGAGAGAAGCAAGATAATTACCAGAGAGTTAGAGAAGGAACCAATCTTTGTGGTGGTGGTGGTAGTAGCTGTGGAGAAGATAAATTGAGGGTTGATGAATTTTGGCGAAGAGTTTCTGGACCGCTTTGTGGATGTTCAGTCATTGTCTTCACTTTCACCTTCATCTAGTCATAGATGTAATAAAAAATTAATAATAGTTACTTTTTCTTTATCCTTTTTTCTGTTGAAGATTTAGATTGAAATGTTACTCGAGGAATGTCTCTTTTACCTTTGTTAACTTGCTGTTTTGTTCTTGTAATGTCCTTGTCTGTCATGTCATATGCACAATAAATCTTAAATATTTTTATACACAAACCTTGTAGCAGTTAGTAGAAAACTAATTAATTTCACTTCAAAAGCTGAAATTAAATTTAATAACATCTATGTTTATTAACCAAAAAGTCAGAAAAAACTAAGTAAAAACATTTAAGATACTTTTGATAATATTTTTTAAGTAAAAAATTAATTTAATAAACTTTACTAATAATGACATCTATGTTTATTCAGGTAGTATCACATTTATCTATTTGTTTTTTTCTTAGAGACAACTAAAATTATAATAAATTATTGGGTTAAATATGATTTTAGTTTTAAAAAAATTGTTTTAATATGATTTTAATTTTTAAAAAAATGTGTTTTTTATTTTTAGAACTTTTAAAATATTAGAATTTATTTTTTTTCTTAATTTTATTAAAAACTTCCGTTAAACTATAATTTAACTAGTTTACATTTCACATTTTTTATAAAGTTCAGGAACAGTTTAACGAAAATTCTTTAACAGAATTAAAAAAAAAAAACTAAATTTGAAAATTTAAAAAATGAAAAATATATATATTTTTTAAATTATAATCAAATTAAGATCACTTTTCAAAAACCAAAATTATATTTAATCATAATTTTTTTATGTATAAAAATTTACTTTAACTCATCTTTGTTACTGGACATGAAATTCAATTACAAAATAGTATATCATTAGACATTATGTTATTGGAGACTTTTTTTTCTATAATATATTCAATGTCCCTACGAGTATATCATTTTGCAAGTCATGGAGCCTAATCAATATTTAATATCATCTTCAATTCATAACACATATCTTACCCTTTTATGTAACTCTGAGATGGATTGATTCATAATTTGATTCTGCAAAAGTCAAATTAATCAACAGTTAGAGATTAAAAAGGAAAAAAATGTGTTAATGTTAATTCTTTTATTTTAAGTTGACATTTATTCTCTTTTGTTGTTTCTATCTTCTTGTTTCTATCTTCTTGTTTCTTGTAAATTAATGAAGAAGCACTCTTCACCTTTCTTGTTCGGATGCGCTTCAGAGATGTGTCAAGCTGCTGCTCCAAACTTTGAAGCTCTTTCAAACTCAAGGGATCCAAATCATTTCCCAAGAAATTCCTATATCGAAGATGATATAAACTACATATCATTCTCTTCCACAATACTGTTGATTTTGATGCATTTAATCACATAACTAGTCCTGTCAAGTGTCTAATCCCACCGTGGATGAAATATATTTTACAAATAAATTTGATTACTGATAAATGTTAATAATATATTTTTTATTATATCTTTTTGAATTATAAATTATTAGATAATTTAAGATCATTTTATATTTATGATTTTGAATAATCATGACATGTATTTAGACTTTTCAAGTTATGAAAAAAAAAAAAAAAATTTAGTTATGTATCATGTATAAATTAATAAAGATCATAATAATCTTTCGTCTTATAATATTTTTTCCTTTTGAATACACTTTTTAATATTCACTAAAATTTATTAAAAATTATAAATTTTTGTAAATATTTATTTAATGAGTCTCACTTATAATTTTATAATATTTAATAATTTTTAATCAATATTAAAAATATATAAAAAATATGTTAAAAAAATGTATTACTATCTCATCTCATTATATATTATTATTATGTTAGCACTTCATGTGTTTGGCTTTGAAAACCCAAATGATCTTTGAAAAATGTAAATTACTTTCAAATGGTGTTCTTCATAAAAGGGAAGAAAGCAAAGAGTGGCAAGACTCATTGTGAGTGTGTAGGATCGTGTCTACTGTCATGAGGTGAAGATATTTTAAACATCCTCCAAAACTGAAATACATCTTACCATGAAATCTAAATAAAGTACTTACTTTAAGTTCCTCTCCAAGACTTCAACTTTAGCGGTGAGCTTGATATATTCGAAAGACCAATTACCCTACAGATAATAAAATGATCTTTAGTTACTACTGACGGGACTAACAATGAAAGAAGTAGATTCATATTCATATGTATCAGTATAACAAAGACACTTGGCTATTAGACCAATGGGGATATATTTTCAGTACCTAATTTTTTTTATTCTTGAATTGAATACCACTTTCCTGATTAATTGTCAAGCTAGTATGAATTCACTAAAAGGGCAAATTATACTCACATTCATGAAGTTTGCATTATATAAATATTTTTCCATTTTTTATTCTACACCGACCTTCTCAATTCATGCGACAACAGATATCAGAGTGTTGACGAGAAAGATATACGATGTTCTGTTGATATATAAATTGAGAAAGTCTATGTAGGATAAAAAAGAAAAAAGAAAAATCAGATATAATTTGTCTAAATTATAATTAATGGAGTTCCTTTTTTATTTTTAGAGTCATCATCTGACATGCTTTAAAGTTCATTATAATAAAGTTTTTTTTTTCTATTATGTACATATATTTATCAAATATTCTCAGTTATGTTTAATTATTAAGCATGAATTTAATTCAGAATATGATTTATTTCACTGTTGAGAAAATATATAAGCCTTCCGATTCATTATTTGAATCCGGATTCTACTATCATGTCTAGGATCAAGTATGTAAGAATGTTGAATTTTTTACACTCCTAAATAATACACACACCTATTTGATATTCCTTATCTTTCTTAATCTCTTTTTTCACATCACCAATTTTATCAATAATTTAAATAGTCATTCCTCCTATATCTATTGGTGTCTACACTTAATAGGAGTTGATAAATCTTTTACTCTATGAAATTAAATTCAACATTTTTGACAATTGAATTGGCTTCATAGAACTAGTGATGATTCCAATCATTATTTTAAATCAAGGTTGCATTATAATTGAAAAAAAATGACATTTGAGAGATGATTCGGCTTCAACTGTGCAAAGGTTAACAAAAGTATAAAACAACAATATTGCAACCACAATTGTTAGTCCAGAGCAATTTAAAACAAAGGTTACCAGAGAAAAATCATCCTAGCTACATTAGCAATTGTGCCACAATTTTTTGTTGTTGGCCAATTTATTCCTGTCTACATGAAAACGATTTTTATAATTTTTTCTATTAATATTTGAAATTGACCGAAATAAATTTCTGTATAAAGACTGATAAAAAAAAATCTCTATATAGACATCGTTTGAAGTTGAATAATTGTTTTTAGTTGATTATAATGCAGGGTTTTTTAACATGCTATTATATGGGTTGAAGAAATTATTATGTTCTAATGCTCTTGTTATTCTCATCATAAGAGTATTATTGCTAACCGATTTTTGTGCTTTTAATGTTAAAAAACATTTATATTTCCTTTCTAATTAACATCAGAAATAGGACGCAATATTAGAATAACAACAATATATACTGATGAAAAACAACAGCAACAATAAAATCTTATTCTATTAAGTAAAGTTGACTAAATAAATGATAAGATGTCATTTGACACACTAGTTAAATATGACATAATATTTTATATAAAAAAAACACTTGTACGTTTTAATATATTTTTTCTCTCTCGGTATTTATCCCTTTCCTATTTATAGAAGAATAAATAGCTAGCTGCTAACTTATGTAATAGGAAGCTGGTTGTGAGACATCAATAAAGATTATATATCTAAGATGAAGAAGTACCTGTGGTTCACTGTTAGTTCCAGCAAGTGCTGTATGGGTGTATCTCTCGTAACGTTCCAGGACGTTTTCCATGCTGTTACACAAATCAAAATGCAAAACTATATAATACAAATAGAAAAACTTGAAAACTCGTAAATCATTTTTCTCTATCAAGTACTCTAATATGTAGGGGGCATTGGAGAGGAAAATTACATGCATTTAGTAAAAAACTAAATCAAACGACATGCAATTTAGAAAATTAGTTAATCAGTCTATGCTGATCTGAATATAGAAGACCATCGAAGTCACCGTATCTATTAAAATACTTATGTGCTTTCAATAAGTAGTTCTTGGAAGTAGTACATACAAAACTGCAACTACAAACTATAGTGAATTTACCATTGGGTGTTAATGAAAAACTTTGACTAACAAGTTATCCCAAGAAATTATTTAGCTTCACCACTTGTCACCAAATTCGTCACAAGAAGATTTTGATGGCTCATATATACCATTTGCTTAAGCTTGGACCGTAAGGCTTGCTGGATTAAAATGGGAATAAATGCAAATTTAATTAATACTAATCTGTTACAAAAAAAAAAAAAATACTAAATTGGAAAAGAAAGAAACTATATTTTAAGCACAAGAAATCGCTTTTATAATTTCATGTTCATGTACTATACCTAAATTATAAAAATTGGACCAGACCAATGGATTGAATTGATTAGATATAAGTTCTACTGCTCTAGTTAAGTCTCGAGTTCGAATGTTATCTAGTTCAACCATAATTAGAAGTTTCATCCATCTAAATGCAGATTTTTAATTAAGTGCTGAAATGCTTTCTTGCTAGAGATATAAGATGATGGAAGGAATGAAATTCACATGTAAATTTTGGAGTTTAAAGAGAACGACTTGTCAGAAAGGTATAAAGCAACACCATACTATATGACTTGTCAGAAATGTGAAAAACCACCACACACTTGACACAGATAGGTGCAAGCAGTTAGGTCACGAGAAGCTGTGACTTAATGAAAGACCAAATTTATTATACGTTATGACACTTAATGTTTGGGACAAATTAATTTTGGAGATTTAAGCTGTCTTTGAGTAATTCATTAAATTTGTGAAAATAAAGGGAACGAAGACAAAACGGATATATTTTTATTGTTTATCAGAGAAAATAAATAGGAAAGAAAACTTACGAGTCTTTGTTTAGCTGTTTGGAAATAAAGAAAAGGAGAATAAGATGAAAATACTAAACTTTTTATTATTTATTTGACAAGATAAATAGAATAGAAAAGTGGAGAGATTCAAGAAAAGATTTCTTCTTCAATAGGCATGAAAAGTGGGGAAGAGGATGACAAGTGTTTCACATTTTGTTTTATAATTTTTCTTAAAAATAAATAAATTTTATTAATAAATAAATAAATAATTGTATGGTAACAAAAAAAGTATTAGAGTAAAAGGTTTAATTTTTTGAGATTAATGTTTTAAATTAATATAACAGGTTTAATTTATTTATTTCTTTTCCTTCGATCTTCTATTCAAATAAAAAAAATCTCCAACAACATATATTTTCTATTTTATTTTTTTCATATTACTTTTTATTTTATTTTTTTATTTTTCTGTTCTCAATAATCATTCCTCATCCTCTTCCAATACAACTTTGTTGAGAGAAAAATGGTATATATATATATATATTGTTAATTATAAAGTTTCTAAACTCTTAGTGAAAGTTGGAACTTATTGCATCAACATTATACTTAAGTTTTAACTACATGGGCTTCAACTGAGTTACATCCAACAAGTCTGTTGGAGATAAATATTGAAAGAAGAGAGATGAAGTCACGAATATTGGTGTTAGAGAACTTTTAGTTATACAGAAATTTTGTACAACATTTAGAAGAAAAAAAAAAAGGAAAGTGAGATATAGAATGATTAAAAAAAATGTGTCTTAAGATTAATAATATACCTTTGTCTTTAAATATAAGAACTTTTTAACTAATTTATATTCTTTAAAAAGTTAATTAAATTAATTAATAATATTAAATATATTAACCATTTATATTTTTTTTAAAATTATCTTAAAAATATTAGAATTTATCGTCTCATTTTTTATTTAATTAACTAATATATATTAATTATTTTCTTCTATCTATATGAGAGAGAAAATATATTTTATCTTATTAATTTATAATATTCATTAAAAAGTATTTAAAGATATTTTGATAAAAAATAATTAATATAAAGACAATTTAAAAAGGATTTTATAAAAAGAGATAAATATTTTTTTTTTAAATCTTACATTTAAATATGGAAATGATAATAAATTAATAAAAATAATAATATTATAAATATTGTAAAAAATTGTTTAAATAAAAATAATTATTAATATTTAGCATATTTTCAAACATTGGAGGATGACCTATGAAGTCTTGAAGATTCTCATAATATTTGCTAAACTTTAATATGAGTTGGAACCTACCGAACTCTGATTGTCAGAGTTTACGAACAACCATGCATGCCAAAAATTGTATGTTCAACGAACTAGTCCTGAGTTCAGCCTATAGCTACGAACCTGTAAAGATTCTATAGATCGATGAGGTTTGTTGCAGATTTTTTTTTCTTTTAAATTACATTGAGGTACTGACCAAGCGGGTTATAAACAGAGATAGCTATATATATTTCTATCAGAACTAATGCTAAAATCTTAATTCGATGGATTAAAAGAATCACAAATTACAAAATCCAGATTCCTCAATCAAGACAATATATATAATTTGCAAGGCAAGCAAGCTTCATGAGAAAGATAGATTTTAACTCCATGCTACAACCATCCTGCTCATTCTTTTTGATTCAGCACCAATTGGAGACTATCATGGCTTAGAGGGCTACATGTTATAGTGTGTATATCAAGAATATTGGAACTAAAAAAACAAGTAATTATTAGAACCTAAGTTGGAGAGTTCTACCTGGTACATAAAGGAGAAGTGGGATTTTACTCTAGGAAAAGTTGAAAATATTATCTTAATTGTAGTTAAAGATAGTGATTTAGTTTCACATTAATTTAAGTCGTATCTTAAATTAAATTTGTAAAATTTTAGTAATTCTTATTTTATAAGTTAATTTTTTTTATTGAGTTAAGTCTTAAATTCAAATTCTAAGATTATATCATAGTCTATTTTACATTTATTATTAAGACCTACATTTGTCACATTCTAGATTGATAATCTTAAGTATGAGGTATAGATATGACTTAAATAAAACTTATAAAATTTGAATAATCTTCACCTTACAAAATTTCAAATTCTAAGACTTCATACTCACCCAACCTAATTAATTCCTTGAACTCGATCAACAATCCTTTCATTCCTTCCATTAATTTAAGTTTGTGTTTGCACTCAAGCCTTTTCACACCCTATGCTTAGATTATTGAGATAACCTTTTTTATGGCTAAAATCACATTCATTAATTCTTTCTTGCATTTGCTTTTATCGATCAACGACCTCTTCACTAATCAAATATCAAGACTATCTTTTTACATTGTAAGTTGCAAGAGGTTCTTATGAATCAACCTCTTGTGTTCATTGCCAATGAAACTCCTTATTTTGTATGTTTCCTTTGATATTTTATTTATGGCTTCAGGAAATCTCTTCATACTTGGTTTGAACAACTTAGTTATACCTAACAATAGTTTGACATGACTAGGTGTGAAATTGATCACTTTGTAGTCTTTATTCATTCACCCTTACCACTTGCATTTATCTTGTAATTTATATTGATAATATTATCATATCTAGAAATGGAAATTTTGATCTTAAATAGTACTTAACACATTAATTATAGACTAAGGATTTGAGTGCCCTTAAATGTTTCTTTGGTGTTGAGATTGTCCAGTCTACTTTTAGCATTGTCCTTAGTCAACATAATTATGCTTTACACATTCATGAGGATACAAACACAATTTATTATAAACATTACAATACCTTTATGGATTCTAATGTCAAGTTGCTCCTAGGTTAAGGGAAGACATTAAAAGTCTTGATCAAATACTAATACCTAGTAAGTACATTTTACTAATTTATCCTGTACTTAATATTACTTTTGTGGTAAATACATTAATTCTATTTTTGAATTTTCCTTATGCTCATTGGGCTGTTGTATTTCACATCCTTAAATACATTAAAAATGTACCTAACAAAGGTTTGTTTTGTGCACAAAGGTAATATTAAACTTATGAACTACTCCAATATTGATTAGACAAAATCTCTATCTCATAAAAATTTACATTAAACTAATATTTTCCTTTCTAGAGACATTTAATTTCATGGAGAAGTAAGAAACAAAAAATAATTATCACGTCTATTTTGGAGGTTGAATATTATATTATAGCAAGCACATCATGTAAACTAATGTAGTTTTTAAAAATTAATTCAACAATTAAAGTTGTTAATTAACATATGTCAAGGAAACAAAGTTGAATTGTGATAACCAAAATGTTTTTCACATTCCTTCTAATAAGGTATTTTACACGAGAACTAAACATATCAATCAATTGTAACTTTATTCAATAAAAGATCCTTTCAAGTGTAATAACAATAAACATAATGAAATTCAATTAACATGTTCATCAAATTCCTCAAAGAATGTCATGTTGTAACAAATTTAACATATATGATTCATATGCTATGAATTGAGGGATGTTTAATATATCACATGTTACCTATGTTTGAATTAATTTCATTCATCTTTATATCATTATGATTTGGTTAGCATTTATTATATAAATATTACTTTATCTCACTTATATAAATATAGAAAGAACAGTGTGTGTTGTGTATTTTAGACACAATTAATAATAATAAAAATTATAATTTTAAATAAATATAATAAATAAGATCATAATTATGTAATAATCATTCATAAACTATTAAGGTCAACAAAACTTTCGCTTAACTTATTTAAGTCTATCTCTAAATTGAGTTTGTTTGTTTATTTCAACAAACAAAGTTGAGAAATTTAATGAATAAAGATATTCATCTTATGCTGCAAATATGCATCCAGTGCATTAATAACAGTTGTCAAGTTCTAACAATTAATCGTGAGAAAATAATAGTGGTAGGGAAAATAAACCTTTTAGTGTATTCATAGAAAGCCACAATGATTAGACTTGAAAGTGAGAACGCAAAACCTTTTTTTAGAATGCCTTCCACTCAAGAATTCCAACAAGAATTAAAATCAGCACATTTAATACAATATATTACGCAAATTGTACTATTTTCGAATAATCTAATATCTGCATTTATCATAATACAATATATTATATAAAACAACAAAAGCTTGCATATTCATTTCATTTCAGTTTTTTGTTTTTGGGATTTGAGAAGTAGGGTAAAGCAGTCTGTTGTTTTCTGTTTGTTATAAGGATGAAAGGATAAATGGGAGTTTTATATATTTATGGACCTAGAGAAAAATAAAAATAACTCACTCAAATTTTAAACCTACAAAGTTGTTATTGAACTCTCGTGTAGGATTCATTGTATCTCTCTTGTCATTCAATGCAATTATAGAGCTTAGAGTCTTAGTCTATCATAGACACGTACAAGTTGTATTTCCATAATTTCTTTGTCGTATTGTTTATATATATCAAATTAGATTTTCCGCCAGGCCACCATCATTTGATGACCATAACCCTAAATCATCATATATACTGTATATACAATGTTACGATTTTATGCTCCTATCAAAACCTGTACACGTTGGTCAAAATAAAAAATCAAATCATGTACACTTGTTTTGAATGCATGTTCTTTAATAGCTAAGTTGTAACCCGCTGGATAACAATATTCACGAACGAATTAATAGTTTATGGGGAAAAACACTTATTCAATTAACTTCACAATACGTGCATATGAACAGTTCTTATGAAAAATGTCATCTTAATTTCTTATTATATTTCTTGGGTAATCAAAATAACGATATTAGTCTTTAAAAGATAATTTAAGTATTAAAATATCATAATAATAATTCATATATGGAGTTTTTAATTTTTTTTTACAAAAAAAAAACGTTTAAAGGGAAGGGTTGTTTCATTCTAAGATCAAGACATGTCATCAGTTACGATAAAAACCTACTGCAACACTTTCAAAAGAGATTTTTTTCTTCACAGAAATTTTTTCTTTTGAAGCAATTATACTGTAATATTATGGAACATTAAATGTGATAACTTGTTATAGTAAGATTCAAATTATAATTCATCATGATATAAGAAATTAATTGTTTTTATAATGATGCCAGGGAAATTTAAACTTAAGAATTAATGCAAGCTACTCTAACTCCTATCACTATACGAATGCAGGTGGGTTAGACTCAACCTCGTTGTTACTTACAAATGAGTTATATCAATAAAAGACTTAAAACTGCAATGTAAAAATAATATTAATTAAATGTTTTAAATGATTTAGGTTAATTATATTTATATTTAAAAATAATAATGTTTATATTAAAAATAATAACTGCAGTTTGTATCAAAAGAAAAACTTCTGGTCTGTGACTGTTTTTGCTTGTTTTTATTGAAACCTGAAGCCCAGAAGCCTTTTTCAGTTACTATATGACTACTTTTGTAAAATCCTAAAACAAGATACCGTTTTGCGTCACCTATTGGAATATAAATAGTTATTGATTAGAGCTGTGTTTGGATATTGGTTTGCACACATTTCAATACATTCAAACGGTGAATCATGTCTTTTGATACTTTTAGTTAATCGTTTTTGTTTGAGACTGCATCAACAAAACATGTTTCTCGGTACTTTTGAACAAACAACCGTTGAAGGTTATAACAACTAAAAACATACGTGCACTAAGTTGTGGCCTCTTATTACCCAGTGGATCAAAGTAGCCACGTTACCAAGCTAAAAACTTATAAAGCATATCACTCCCTTCCAAAAGCTGACACAAAGCTCTATAAGGTGATGTTAATTTGGTAGTTAGATTTCATCGTATATTAATGGACAAATAACAAGGTGATTGACTTGATATTTATAGTATACATATCTACACATATTCAGCAATAAATAACAAAGAAACCACACGCTGATGCAGACATATAAAAACACTTTTGTCTACGAATACAATACATTCTACAAAAACATTTCAAAGAGGCATTTAAAAAGGCAATAAAGAAGACGTCCATTACAAGTTTTTGACTTAAAGAGATAACTACATATTATGAAAGAAAGACGTATATAGGATAGTGAAATATACAAATAAAATAGACTCTTTTATTTTTTATTTTTGTTTTAAAAACTTGGCGTTAAAACCAAAGTTTTCGTAAAGATAAAAGCTCCAACAAGTTTTAGTATGAATACTACTATTGGATTGGTCTAAAGTTCGTTAGCACTATATATATATATATATATATATTTCAGATAGGGGTAAGGTTAAACATACAAAAAAGATAAAACAAACAAAGAAAGAAAACAGACATACAACAAGATACAGGGTTAAATTAGTGACAGCACAAAATTAAGAATTATGATATATGCTTAAAAATATATTGATTTCCATAAGCAGATAAGTCGTATAAAGCAAAAAAAAAAAAAAAAGTGGATTAAAAAAAAAAAAAAAGAGTATGTAGCAATGATAAAACAGAAAAGGAATAAGAAGAAAAAGAAAGTGAAATGATGAATGAGAGGAACCTGCGTTCAGAGGAATACTCAAAAAGTTTGCCTTTGGTAGAGAACATAATCAAAGCAACTTGAGCATCACATAGCACAGAGATTTCGTGAGCTTTCTTGAGAAGTCCCGATCTCCGCTTGGAAAAGGTAACTTGCTGGCTAGTCTTGTTCTCGATTCGCTTCAGCTGAACCCTACCCCTTCCCATCTTGCAGCTGTTTTGCTTAATTCTCTCTGGCTATGCTTGTGATGATGCTAATACTAGGAAAGCAGAATAAGAATTATTAGCTCAAAAGGAGAAACAGAAGGGTTAAGGAGGTTGTGTTGTGTTTGTATAAAGAAGGAAACCCTAGCTAGGGGGGGGGGGGGGGGGGGGGGGGGAGGGGGGGGGGGGGGGGTTTCCCCGGGGGGGAAAGAGGGGGAGGGGAGGGAAAAGAAAAAAAAAGAAAAAAGGAAAG
>JAMLFT010000267.1:0-48511 GCA_026544285.1 Pachyrhizus erosus
ACTGTTTTTGATTGTACGAAAATTAAAAAAATATTTCAAAAATTTAAAAACTAAAAAAATTAAAAAAATTCAAAAATATTAAAATAATTTTCTATTAATTTTTATATTTTAAGAAATAGTTTTAGATTTATTTTAAAGAATAATTATTAAAAACTACAAAGTAGTAACTACTATGGAATATTTTGAAGTTCTTTTGTCTTTAATCTTAATTTTAACTGGTTAAAATTTCTAAACATTTTTTCTATTTCTATTTTTAATCATGATAACGACATTGAAAGTGTAAAAACTGTCATGTAATCAACATTTCTGATGGAATCCGAAACTGATATCAGCTTCACTCCTGGTCCAGTTTTACAACATCTTTAGCATGATTAGTCCTTGAACAAGGCATTCAATATCCATGATCCTCCACACTCTTCCTTCTTTAATCAGGTACAATTCAGGTTCACCAGTCCAATACCGTCAACATGATCTCGTTGGCAAAGCCGAGCTCGAAGAAATGATATTATTGGTTAGAACCAACCACATATATATCAGAGATCACAAGTATTAGGATAAAGCATAGAAAATCCTTTCCATAGATATTTAAACATCTTGTTTATGTATCAACCTTACTATTTGCAACAAATGGCAACAATAACTTTTCAATGTAATTTAAATTTAATTGAAGTAAAAACTTACATATGCTAAAGGTTACAAGTCACTGAAGGGCCTAAGCACCATAGCTATAGTAGCTGTGATTAATTAGGGACCCCAGTGTCATATATTTTTTTGCATTTACAAGTTATCTTGAGAGGGCAGTTGGTAAAGTGGAATTATGATTAGATGCTGCCTAATATATGTCCTTTGTTCATGATCAGCTCCCAACTTGTTAAACTTTGAGAGAGTCATTTTTACATTTGTTTATTTCCCTAGATCCTCATTGTGTTCCAAGTTCTCTCATCTCCTTGTCTGGCCTTTTTTTCTATCTTTTAGTTTCTTTCTTCCTTTCAAGAAAAACTTGTGGGGTTCTCTTCTAGCATTGTCTCATATCACATTAGTGTATGTGTCTTTGCTGCAAGCATGGAGAGAGTGGCAACAAAGAGAAAGATTGTCACCGGAAAGGGCAAGAGAATATCTGAAGAAGAATAGTCCTGCTGAACCTTCTGATCGGGCCACCCAATTGATGGTGGTGGAGGAAAGGTACCATTTGGTTTTTTAATCCTATGTTGTGGTAATGTAAAATGCTTAATTAGTTGAGTGTTAGGATTTTATTTTGCAAATATGTAGTAAACTTGAAATAAATTCAAAGAGAATGGAAAGCTAATAGTAAGTGATATATATATATATATATATACCTATTGCTGTTGGGACAAAAAACAATGTCATATTCAAAAGCTTTGCAAACGAAAGTGCTGGTGGCATCATCAAATGCATAACTATATGCTTTTGGACAAGCTTGCTTGAAAAGGGTGGAATAATAGGAAGGCTGACATGTTGTTGGGTTGGCAAATTCTCCACTACAGCAGTATTGATCGGATCCAAATGCCTCACAAGCACTCTTACACCCAACTACACCATCTTGGGATCCATCTCCACCAATTACTTGAAGCTCTTTTGGACAGCCTATAAAATAAAATTTTATAAATATAAGAAATACTCTAATCATTCTATCAAATGCAACAATGATTAAAATATATTCTAGTCCTTATATGTTGTATCCACTTTCAATTTTATCTTTATATAAAAAAATTAATTTATAAATATAATTATATTAATTTAAATTATATTGATATTTTTATATTTTTTCAAAATTCACACGATACACTTATCTTTTTAACTTTATTTTAACTTTATAATAACTCTCTTATATTTTTTAGGTAACAACACTGTTAATGTAAGATATCATGTGATTTTCAAAGAAACCAGTGTGTCATTGTTTGGTCTTATTTTCAATTTCATCTTCACTGCATGTAACTATTATAAAATCCTCAATTGAAGTAACAACGTATTAACATGTAAGAACCTTATAGTAAGGTTTATTTTTATTTTGATCTCCATATTTAAAGGTGATTCCAACCATACGGTATTATAACAACAACATGAATGAAAAGGAAAACAATCTTACATAAAAAACATTAAATTAAGAATGACTTGACCAAAAACATTTTTGAACCATATGTAATTCTGGTACCTAATAGACCACGTTATAATTTATGGCTTCATTTATAGAAAACCTCTTACCTCTGTTGATGTCAGTGACACAACCTGTGGCATTACAGACACCAGTGCCATATACTCCTCGTGGTTGAACAAGCAGTGGCAGATTGTAGCCATCTACCATGCTAACATCATAGTAGTCTTGTTCATTGCCTTTACCAAGTGTTATCTCAAACAATGAGGTAGGGGGAGCTGCACCATTTCCATCACATTCCAACCTTCCACCACAATCACCTGTTAAGCACTTGCCAATTCCTGTTGCATCAAATGTGCAGCCAGTCCTAGCCCATATCCTTCCTGACCACCCTGGAACACTTGTGAGTTTTATCATTTGGTCTGACTCCAGCCGGAATCCGGTCGTCGGAAGTGGTGGCGAGCCGGAACCGGAGAGCGTGCCGGGCCATATAGGATGGGGACAGTTGTTAGATATGATGAAAATTGCAGAAAAAGAATAAGACAAGAAAGTAAACAAAAAAGCAAGAAAACTTGGGAGCTTCCAGGATGTTACTACTGGCATTTTCAAAGATTATTATTGGTTGTGTTGTGTCCTTGAGGGAATTGTTGATGATGTGTCAATAATGACCAGTCCTCCCATATTTGTATTAAGAATGTATGGGCTATGACTTGTGACCAAAATCCTACGTTGCTTTGGTGAAATTCTCAGCCACAATACCAGCTACATGGGTTTAGTATTTCTTTTATTGTAGATGGCCTAATTCAGAAGCTATTCTTTGCCTTTGCCGTTTCATGGAAAATTGAAGAAATAAGAAAATGATTTATGTGATCTCTATGGCATGAGAATCTTGAATTTCCTTCAAAGAATCGTGTCAGAAAACTGTGATTCGATCATGTAGGAAAGTTGCATAGGATGATCCCACAAAGAAGTGACCTAGGATTCCTCCTACATAAAAGTACATTGACTAGGCAATACGTAACAGGAAAACTTATGTATGAAATCATGCATATTATTTCCTACACCTAATAACACCGCTTGACTTATGTACAGTGGCTTCAGAACATTGACATGTACCAACAATTGACCTTTCATGGGAAGAAAGGAACAAGCTTTTCAACAGTGAATTTGACCAAAATTTTCTTTAAACATACTCTAAAATTATTATGGTTGATTTCAATGGGAACTGAAGACTACATTAAGGAGACTGATTCACCCACCACCTGATAACTAAAGTCAAACTTCTGGAATAAAGTTTGTGAAAATTTTGGTATTAATTTTTTGGTTTAAAAAACTATAGGTAATACTAATAATGAAAATATTACCTCATGTAGATTTGCAACTTCCCATAATCTCAGCACATTTTTTTTTTTTCGTTTAAATTCCTTAGTTAGGAGAAAGTATATAAATTTCTCTCTACTCCACTCTTAATCTGGTTTCGTAATTAATAAGTTATTTTTTTACGATTTATATTGAAAGTATACTTATGCTATATCTTTTCATATTGATTTTAATACAAATTTTATTCCAGTAATTTAGCACTTGTATATTTTTTTTTGTCTTTGTAAGTTTATTTTTGTGTGTAATTCCTGACTTTTTCAAACATTATTATACATTTCTTTCCTACCGTCTACTTTTATTGATGTGTCTAACAGAGACACACGTGGCATTGTCACAGATTTTGAATTATTTGCATTAATATTTTGATTTGTGATAAAAACAAATAAAACAATTTGTTTTGTTTTTTGAAATAGAATACAATTAAAAATTAAAAAGGAATTGCAGTAGTCAACCTAGATACGAGTTTCTTTAGGTGTGTTTCTGTTTGTCTTTTTCATAGTATAAATTTTTCTATATTATGTATGTCCTCGTCAGATATGTCACTCCTTTTTTAATAAATTATATTTATATTTTCTGTCTAAAATATTTTTATACTAATCACTTTATTTTTGAAATTTTATTATAGAAATATCTTTTATACTGTTACAGAATTGACTTCATTAAATTGAAAGTTCTTTTAAAAATTAAAAATATAAATTATACTTAAACCTCTTAAATTTATTATTTATTACATTTACATTCTTTAAGTTAATGCTTATTACAATTACACTTCTTTATGTTAATGTTAACGGTTACTTATTTGGATATGTGAATTTTTCATGTTTATCTTTTTTTTTTATTGCATTGCAAATTAAGTCAATTAAAAATCAATGTACTGTTATTAGAATAAAAAGAAAATTGTGTCAATTAATTGATAATGAAAGTGATGTTAGTTGATAACATAATGAAATAAAATTCATACATCAAATTAGTCTAACTATGTGTATCTTCAAAACAACATATTTTTAAAAAACTAAAAACAAAGTCTTATACAGTTTGTAACAACAATAAACTTGTTTTTCATAAAACAATTTCTTCATAAACATAAGATACGAAGCTTTTTGCAAAACACAGACCTATACTTAAATCAATTTGTAATTTTGTCATATCCTAATTCTTAATTCTTCTTTTAGTTCGATTTTTTTTTTGTACCATCAATTGTGTTGATATGTTTTTGATATTGTTTTCTTCAAAACTAATTGGTTAAGGGAATACCTGGAAAGTGATTCCAGATTGTTGGGTTTGAGGAACTTCAACTTGGTTCGACTGAAAGTTTTGAAACTGCACTAATCCAATTGGTGGTGGGTTAGCTAGTTGAGAGTTTTGGCATGGACATGGACAATTGAATGTGTTTGGTCAACATCACTATTTTCATTTTCAATGTACCTACATATTAATTAGTTTTCTATAAAACTAATTAAAAACAAATTTGAATATTAGTAAGACATTAATAATAATAATGACTAACTATTAAATATCATAATAAAGTTGAGTAAATTTACAAACCTATTTTTTCTTCTTTTGTTTGCCAATAGGAGCCCTTTGGCAAGTCTTGTAATTATGATCAAATTCCATACAAGTAAAATACCAAATGATGTTCGATCTCCTAGCTTGAGGTCGTGACAATTCCTTAACATTGCTCTTTCTCCAAGACTTCCTAGACCTACCAGGCAGCCTTTTTAAAGCAAGATGATCAATTGGTGGATATTCATCTTTGTTGTTAACATTCGCATCAAGCATTGAATGAATAATTTTAGAGTAAGAGACTATCCAAATTGTAGTTGTAAATGACTTGTTATTATAATTCTCCTCATTAGTTCTTTTATGAGCAATACAAGAACATATATGTTTGCAGGACAAACATGTTATATGCCAATAGTTACAACATGTTTTTTTCTTTTAGCTTAACAAAAAAGTTGTTAAAACCATCATTAACTTGAAATTCATCTTTTTTAGCATATGTTACACCACAATATCTCCCATTTTGCATTATGTTTTCAAAAACAACCCTAATCCTAGGAGTGACATTTGAGTAATAATGGATTGAATCATTGATGCCTCCTTGTACCTTTTTTGAAAGATGATAATCATCTTAGTAATAATGGATTGAATAATTGATAACACCATATTCCTCTTATCTGCATCGACCCAAGAGTTAAATATTTTACACATATTGTTTGTGACCTAGTCACTCTTATTTAACTTTTATTTAATATATGATAAATGTGTTTGACCTATGTACATTTGAGTCTCTTTTCAGACAATAATCAATTTGCAGCCTAAGAAGTCATCATACATTTTCAAAAGTGATTTGTCAACAATAAGAATTTGTATTTTTGTTTAAAATAGTTAAGCATATGATTAGAACAAAACTTGCCAATACACCAACTCAAGTCATGGATGAGATGAATGTAACACCTCAAATTATCTTCTATTTTATAAAACACATTAACCTTCATCTTAAATTATTTGGATTCCTTTAATTATAACTTTAAGCATTTTACAAATACATTTCTTAATATAATTCTTATTAACAAATTCTACAAGATTCGTTTGAACTTTCAAAATAAACCCCTTTGAAAGAAAAGGTTTCCAAAAAGAATTTAACGTTTAAGAAATCATCTGCACAAGTCTTCATAAAACTTTTATTAGCTAGATAAAAGTTGCACAAAAATATTGTTTCCACAAGCGTGTATAAGACAATGAAACTTTAGCATAATTAATTTTAAACGTATAAAATATAATGCGAAGGATAATAAATCACATACATAAGAGATTCATTAGGTTGATTCTTACGAACATCAATGCAATTCATGCATATAATAGTCACTAGAATAATAGTAATCAATGAGTGTCAATATACAGACTAGGGATGCAAAAAGAATAAGATTTTTCAAAAAAGAGGATTTATAATGCTCATATACAAAAATGACCTAGTCTACTAATACACAGTATCCTAGTCAGAGTAAAAATAGTAAATCCTATCATATACATACATACACGTATATATATCTACCCTGTGAGTTGTACATCAAATCCTTCTTCTATGTAGATCTCTCAGATAGATCCTCCTCATATAGTGAGTCATGGACCACTGCCCCTTTGTGGGCTGTACTGTCAGGTGGAAGATCGATCGGTAAAATCTTGACATCAGTATCTAAAAAAACATAGATATGTAAGGAGTGAGTCCTTCATCCAAACTGAGTTAACAATCACACTACAAGATGCACTTATTCACTCATTCTCACCGTCATGTCGTATTTACTTCACTATAAGACGTATTTTTGGGCATGCAATGCCTCTTGACTTTCCAAGTCATAGATGTCATACATAATGTATATTCCTCATTATTTGCTTTTGGGTGACGATTGGGAGTACATATCATGTTTGATACTCGAATCAAGATACTCTCGACTAACCATGGTAATGTTTCGTATTTGTCGAGGACGCCAAGCCGGTCACGTGAGTCCCTTCGCCCTTAGAGTTATCACAACTTGGAAACTTAACACTACCCCCTAAGACTCTTTAAGTCTATGGACATTCCTCAAGTATCATTCTGTAGTCAACCCATGAAATCTTCAATCTTAAGTTCCTCACACATGACTTTATCATATCCATCGTCAACCACCTCTATCACCATTGCAACCGAGTCTTAGTCAAATCACTGACACTGACACGATTGACTCATCGCAAGGCAAAACTCGTCTTCATCGGTTATCACATAAACATAATCATCATGTCCTCATCTCAATATCAGGCTCTTTGGCCATAACTCATCAGGTCCTACGACCACAAACACTTTGGCCTTACAAATCATTGACTTTCTTGAGACTCACTACCCATCAGTCTTTACAGACTCATCAGCTTGTTCATTCATTGAGTTAAGCACATTCACACTTTTCACAATTTCAATACCACACTCACCTCTATTGCCAGAGGTGATCAAACAAAGTCTCGTCTACCAAGACTTTCTATCAATTCATCTGGGTGGTCCCGTTGGCTACAACGATCCCTCCATAACATCAATTAATTCACTTTTCTGACAACTTTGGAAAGTAGTCTTTCTTAATTTATTCCTAGTCATCCTAAATTCATCTAATTAGGTTTGGGGTGTTGGAATACATCAAGAGTTTAGTTTGTAAGATTCTCTCCTCACGTTTTCTCCCATTTTACAGAATCTAAATCATCGAATTTTTCCAATTAAAATTTTATTGAGTTTACGTGTTACATCAAAATTTCATGATAAATTTTTATGAAAATGTCTTTGAATTTTATTTGAAAGTCCATTATATTTAAAAAGACTCAAAAGGACGTTCAAAATGCCTTTTACTTAAGGCTTTAAAATTATTTTGAATTTTTTTAAAAAATGATCTTATGCGTAATTTTTATAAATTTGTTTATTCTTGAAACATTTGTTTCTCCCTCTATTTAAATTCGATATGGAGGAAACTTTTTTTCATGTTCTCATAATTAAATTTTTCACTATATAATTTATTTTCTTGTCCAAAACATTGTTGACCCAACATGGTCAAATTTTGACATTTCGTTTAAAATTACGATATACATGTAAATTTTGAAAATTCATTTATCTTTCGATTTAACTCCAAATTGACTGAAACCTTTTTCTATATTCTTATAATTGAATTCTTCATTTCAGGAAATATATTTCATTTTCCAATTCGCTCCAAATTAATACAGTTTAAAAATTTGATTTTCGTCCTCTAGAAAGTTTAGTACGCACTTTAAAAATATATAACTCATTCATTTAAAATCTAAATTGAGTGAAACTTTTTCCTACATCTTTATAATTGGAATTTAAAACAAAATTTCCAGGTTTCAGGTTAAAACTATTTGTCAATTAGTATAGTTTTCAAAATCTCTCTCAGTTGTACTAGTTTTCACATAAAATATTTTTCTCACCTTTAAAAATATCAAAACCTCTTTTCATTCCTTCCTATCCATTTTTACTTGTCACACAATGTCTCTAGATGTCAAAAATTAATTTACACATGGCCAAACCAATTACACAAATTAATTTTGAATTTTTCTCCTTGTTATACCAGTTTTTCATTTCCACAGAACCACCTCTACTAGTTTATTTTTATCTTTTTATTCTTTGCTTTAGTCACTCTGAAATGTTTACCACATGTTAATTACATCTTAAGGGTCCCAAGAAAAATTATTCCAGTCCAAAACGAAATTTATCCCACCCTAAATAAATTTTCAAAGTCTCAGTCATTTTTCACGTTCAGTTTTACCAGTAGTTTTCAAGTTCACTTTTAAAAATTTATTCCGGTTTGTCGTTGAATTTTCTTGCTTGGTTGAATGATTTTGTAGCTTCATTATACAGTCTATTAAAATAGTTTGAGGTCCAATAATTTTTCAAACATCCAAAATCAATCCAAATCAGGAAAACACATCAAGATATCCTCTATTTTTCGGGTACACACAGAGTGCACATTCCAACCATCATTTTCAACACATAACTCACATTTTAAACCATCATTCAAGTCTTTTCCAACCATACATTCAAGTCTTTTCCAACCATTCATCATAAAGTATTTGCACAAACTTTCTTTATCATTATAGGCACATAAATTGGACATATAAACCAAAACAATAGAAAATAAGAATCAGATTTTTGCTACTTGCTTTGGCTTCCGTATACATACGAACTTAAGTAAATAGATTCAAGCCATCGAGAGATGAATTAAGGGCCTCATTCCCTTCCAAAAAGAGTAGGAAAATGACTAGAATAAACAAGAAAACTTTTCCTTACCTTAGTGGAATGCACACGAATTTTTCAACACAAAAGCTTTGGTGAAGAGGTGCCTCCAACCAGCAGCAAGAATAACCCTTGTGCTCCTCCTTACGGCTACCTCATAAGCTATGGGTGGCTTGGGGACTCAAAGAAATCAAGAAGGGAGGTAGAAAAAGATGTTTGGGGGTCTAGAAGTGGTGGGAGGAGCTGCAACAGAGAAAAAAAAATTTCTGATGCACTATTGATAGGTGCTAGCGACATAAAGAGTTTGAGGAAAGGAGCAGTAGTTTGTGGATCCTTTTATAGGACTCACATTAGGTCAAGATTAAGTTAATTTTCGTGGTTAAGACCTTAATTAAGTCTTTGATTGGACCAACCAAGCTTAATTGGAATTTAAGACTTAATTTTCGTCCAAATAGGTTGCTAAGCACTAATCCTCTGCATTAACTTAATTAAACTAGTTTAGGATTAATCTATTTTTTCTTGATTACCTGATATTTACAGAAATGGCATTAATGAGTTGACTTTGGTCAACTTCAGCATGTCCCACCTACTTTTGATTTTTTTTCAAATTTTCATCACTAAATCACTTGTAATATTTATTTCTTAGCCTACATTTTGTTTATTTATTATTTCTAAAGTAATCATTAAACATAAATATCACTTATTTTAAATTATTCAATTTCTTATTTATAAAATTAAGGATGTTACACGTAAGACTTTAAGTATAGAAAATGGATGACTATAAGATTGTATACAAAGTGTATAGTACAAACTTTAGTTTAGTAAATGCAAATAGTTCAGTAATCAAGCAACCAATGAAAATGGGTTAAACATATACAATGAGGAAGAAAAAAAGAGATACAATCAAACGAGATTTTGAAATAGTGAGTGAAAAGTGAGGGATAAGAGTGAGTGAAACAATATACCAAAGAAAATACATTTATTGCTATACATATGTATGCAAAAGTAAAACAATTTAGTCAACACAGTCACTTTAAGCATGGCCATACCTAAATCGTAAAGCAATTACTATTATACAAATATGTGAAAAGTAAAATAGTATACCAAACAAAATGCATTTGTTGCTATACAAATTTGTGCAAAGTAAAACAATATATTTAATACACTCAATACAGTAATGCATTAAATAAAAGGGTCCACAACTCACCTATGGCTCGCATTGAGAAACACATCAATCACTAGTTCATGCAGTCCCTAGTATCAATTAAAAGCAATAATTCATCATCACAAAAGTAAATGCATTAAATAATAGTTAAAAAGTAAACATGACTGAACCAACCTTTTGTACATCACACATACTGGTAAGTGACACATTCTTCCACTCTAACACGAATTCCAATGTTTCTTTCATTAATGTAAAAAAAAAAAATCCATAACTCTTTATTTTCTAGCTCAACTATTGCAACATCAATATGGAACATCTCTTTGTTTGCATCTAGTGCTATAGTAAAAAGTAAAATTCCTCCAAAAAAACCTTTTAAGTGGCACCTATTAATATCAAAACATGGTTTACACCCCTTTACAAAGCCTTTTTTCCAAGCATCCATGCAAACAAAAATCCCCTTAAATTGGGGGTTCATAGGCACCACCCTAGGCTTCAAGCTTAGTTTCACTATACATCCTTCATTGTTGTGCCTAACAACAACTACCCATGCTGGAAAATCATTATAGGATACAACATGTACACCATTATTTGTTTCAAACACTTTCTTCCTACTATGATATAATTGCATATCAGTTGAAGGCACAAGTCCATATTTTTCAAGTAGTACTTGCCTCATTGTAGGATAACTAATATGAGGATCAACAATCAACAAGCTTTCAAGTTTCTTAGCAATCCATGTTGAGTTTGCTTTAGAGTTTTTCATTATTCTAATGCATGTGTGCTTACCTTCATAAGACTTTATTTGATAAGTTTCTTTGTCTAGTGTTGGAGATGCATGAATCCTCCATATACATTTATTGTCCATAGACTTAACAATCACCCTATGTTTTTCATTTTTAACTCTCCTTAACTAAAATCCTTCTTGTATTGAGAAATCTTTTAACACTTCCCTAAAATGGTTTACGTTTAGAAGCAACTATTCAATCTCAAAATGATTTTTTCCATCATTATCCAACTAAAACTGCTTTCTACTCAATCCTCTCTCCTCATAAATTTCTCCAATATTTGAATCTAAATGAACAACTCCAATGACATCCATTGATTTGTCAAAGTCACTTTTGTTAGCTATATCACGCAATTTTGCATCCTATCATCAAGATGGTAGTCATTATCAGGTGAAGATCCTTCACTCAACTCCTGGTAAGTCACATCTATTAGAAATATGTAGTTTGATTTTAGTCTCACATCATGTAAATGATGAGAGACATTGCTCATATATTTCTATATAAGCAACCCCTTGTAAACTTTTTTGGAGACACATCAAATAAAATATACTTTCTAGTGTAGTCGTGAACGTAGACAACATACATTGTGTGTCAAACCACGTTAAATTCTAGAGTCTTTTTTCTCTCTCTCTCCTTTATTTTCTTCTTTTATTATTCATTGTTCCTAGCAACATCTTCATCAATTACATATACTTCACCTTGAACTGTGCAATTTTTATTGTCACCTACATCTTCCTCAACTATAGGAGCCTCTTTAGTTATATTGTTTATAGGTTCATTCATAGGTTGATGCAAAAACTCAACTTTGTTTTTTGTTACATATATATGAATACAATGATAATTTTTATTCTTTGTAAACATTGACACCACATCCTTATCATTATTCAAAAGTACATATTTACCATCAACAATTCAAAAAGGAGACAAACCTAAATCTTCTGCAAATTAGTTATTATCATCTACTACATAATAAACACTAAATTTATCATTGGTTACAGATTTCACACGGTTGACCTTTCAAAATGCACCAAAATATCAACATCCCTAGCATTTGGACCAAAATATGGCAACTTGTCATCCATTATGTTTCTTGTATACCAACAACAATAAAAATCAATAAAAAATGGGATACTCAACATACTGGTCGTAACTTCAGAGACAAGTGGTCTCAATTACTGATCCCAAGTGAAATAGTAGTCCCAAAAGTATATTCTAACAACCCTAAGCCGAACAACAATGGCTCCCCACTAAAGTTGCACTTAAACAATAGTAAGATTAAAATAAGAAACCCATAACTTCAAATTTTTTCTTTGAAGAACCACAACACCACCAACGTAGCCCACCAATAGTAAGGTTAAAATAAGAAACCCTAGCTTCATAGATAAGAGAGACAACGCTGACAACAGAAGCAAAGGAGATGACAAAGCGAAGGACATGACGAAGCAAGGGAGACAACGAAGTGATAAAAATGATGGGCACGATGAAGACAAGGGGGTTAGGTCATAAAGGTGATTTTGGCATTTCAAAAAAATTTAACACTGTTAGTAACATTTTGACATCATGGGGGATCATTGTATAAGCATTTTAGGTAGGAGGTGCTAGTATAATAAGCGTTATCTTAAGGAGGTATGAGTGTAATTTACTTTTTTTTAATGGGAGTAGATAGTAGGGACAAAATATGGATCATTTAAAAAGGTTAAGGATTAAAAGTAAAAAAATACAAGAATTAAATAGTAAGGATAAAAACCATATTTAAGTCTTTCATATTTTATAGAGTCATAATTACCAATTAAGTTTTCAAACCTAGAATACTATTAAATGAAAAAAAATTGGCATTAAAAAAAAAACAAAAAAATTAAGACATCCACTGTTAGGAAGGCTGCATGAAAACCAACAATTAACAAATCTCATTTATTTGGTACACAATATATAAGACAAGAAAAATAATCATTGTGCTTCTATAATTACTTCTACAACTTCTCAATCATTATATCTTAAGAATAATTTTAAATATTCTTGTATAATTATTCCTACAATTAGAAGAATCATATTGCATATCAATCATATATTTACATATTTACCTTAAGAATTTGACTCCTTTTAAGTGATGAAAATGAAATAATAACCATTAATTATAAATTTAGTTATTGAGAATGTAGTTAATTTTATACTTTGCTATATATCTATTTATTTTTATCAAAAATTTTAGTTGTTGATTTTCAAATCAATAATTAATAGTAGACTTTATCCTTTAAAATGCACTTCCCTCACTTTAGTGAAGTCAAAATCCTAATAACCCTCAAGTTGGTGCATAAGGATTCTCATATTCACACATCCTAAGTTGTCTTATTTTTTTTATCATTTGTAGTATGCATTAGCCTTTCACTGGATCATCACAAAGCTCTCAATCAAGTTACTCATATTTTCTTAGGATAAGAAAATTTAATGTGAAAGAAGTGATCTAAAAGATATAGATAATAAGAGGTAAAGAAGTCTAATGCTGATAATAATAATGTAATAGTAGAACAATCACATCAAGTTTGAAAAAAATGCTAAAAGTAATACACAAAACTTGAGTAGCTTGATTGAGAGACATTGTGGAGGCTCTAATCGCTAGCCAATTTATAATATGGACAAGTTAGGGAAAGTTTGAAAAAAATTCTAAAAGCGATACAAACTAAGGTTGATACGATGTGATAACACTACTTCCATGAGGGTTCCACCTTTTCTTTAGTGTTAGTCACAACCCTTTTTGTCTTCTCCCACTCTGCAACCTCTATCTCCTTTCCCTTTTTTTGCGAAATTGTCTACATTTTGCTCTCCTCCATTTATTATTAAATCTTCCAAAAGGGAGGCGACATTTAGTTGTTTCAATCTTAAGGTTATATAGTAAATCAAGGACTAAAGTTTGATGAATTGGCCAATGGACACAAACATTTCTTATTAATTTCTTATTTTTTTGTTTTGATTTGTTGGATTTTGTTGAGTTGAGTTTGACTTTTTTTTATTTAGAATATAATATAATATGATAAAATAAATGCTAAATTACAATTTTGGTTTTCTTGCGATTCTTGATCCTTAATTTTAGTCCTCCTATTTTTTTTTCTATATTTTAAAAAATTGACAATTTTAATCAAATCCACGATGTTACATATGCTTTATTTATTTATTTATTTTTAATTAAACCTTAGATCTAACATTCATTTAAGATACCATTAATAAATAATTTAATTAATTTAAATATAAATAAAATAAATAAATATATAAATAAAAAATAGATCAAAATTATAAATTTTTTAATACATAACTAAAATTAAAAAAAAATCAAAGTCACAAATAAAATAAAAAAAATAAAAAATGATCAAAAGTATAATTGTTTTATTTCACATATTATTCAATCAATTGCACTACACTTTATTAATGAATCAAAATTACATTTTATCCAAAACGAAATAATAATGGATCTCATGCTTCATGACTTTTTGTTGGTATTTACTTGTATGTTCCATTTAAAATACCTTTAACTTTTTGTTGTTAATTAAGAATGCCATGAATTTTGTGTAATTATTATCAGTCCCACTATCCGTTATCTTGCTATGTCGTCTTTTAGGATCGGATCGCTTACTACATGTGCTGCTATCCAAGATTTATAATTTATAATACTGATACAAACATGAATAGCTCGGTTGAGAGGCGTCATGTAAGATCCAATCACAAGCCAAATTATGTATTTAGCTTAATAATAAGGATGTCAAAAGTTAGAAAATGAAAGCTACATTACAAACCTCTAGCTTCACGATTATCAGAATAAAAACCTTCATCTGCCTAGAAGCTGATAAATAAAAGATTAATTGCATCTGCCTAGAACATATCACAAGTATAAAATTTAGCATAAACCATTAACATGGCATTTAGGAGAGAATTCATTTTCAATCCCATGTCATTACTTTCAATCCTTGAATACAAAGTGAAGCAATATACAAGTTTGAAAGATTGATGCTGCTGCTAAGTATCCCTAATAAGTACCCCCTTTATTTGTCCATTATCACCTCATATCAAAACAAGTAATAAATCATATAATGGAAATCAAATTTCAAAGTAAATTAATGATTAAGATTAACCATCCCTAATAAAACTAATAAATGGATAAGTATCCCTACTTTTTCATCTTTGAATAGTGTGTCTCTATTGTATCTGTTCAGTATCATAAATGTTCTTGCTTCAACTCTTTTGACACCCTGGAGTATTAGGATTTCCTACTTAGCCTTTAAACTCTTCATAGTCTGATAACTGTTGGCTTCTCCAAACTTCAGCAAAGAAAAACTCGAGCAGAAGTCGCAATGCCTGCATTCATTCAAGAAAAAAAAGGCATTTATCAATAATCGATGATGTAACATAAAATAATTCTATATCATAAGAAATAATTCAGCATTGCAACGCAAATGTTTTGAACAATCTTTCTAGCATATGCTTCAAAACCTGCACAAGTTACATTAACCTCAGACAAGCAACCGTTAATCAAATCACGGAAAGAAAGATATCAGAAAATCAATAACACGAATGAAAATGTGAACTAGATCATCTCCCTTGAGCCGGTACCAGAAATAGGAAGAGTCAAGCAGCAACACCAAAATCAATTCACCAGATAACATACCAACAACTTTGTTCATATGACAAACTGGAGAGAACCTCAGCCTACAAAATTCAGGGTTATCAATGTGACCCTTCATAATAGATTTATCAGCAGGGACAAAGTAACTGTTTGCTGTTCATACAGAATTAAGGAATACAAGCTCATGACAATAGTAATAGTAATGAGTAGATTAATAGGGCTGCTTTGTGATCACAGATACACTAGAAACTTGACGGTCAGCTAAAAAAGGGTTACGGTTAAGTACATTGCTCATATAAGCATCACTGAGGTCCAAATCAAGCAATGTAAAAGGCCAGAATACATTCTGTAGTCAGCTATGACAGTCAGCTTCTCACTAGGATAAGCAGAAAACTGAAGTCAATTCAAGTGTCATAAATGTGTCACATACAAAGACCCTGCTCAAATCCCCCATTCAACAGCCAAGCTACTTTAAAGGCTACATTACATTAATAGTAGAAATATAAGGACTTCTTCCTACAGCAGATGGGGACACATCATGTCCACCAACAAATAATCCATAATTGTTCGAGTTCTGTTATGGATACTCATCTGATAGAAAAAGTAAAAAACTTCAAAGGGACAAGAGAAATGATAGAGTATTTTTCAGTTATATAATAGATCTCTAGTTCATATCCATGCCATCTCCAACTTGGCTGCAGATAGGACTGACAGCAGAGAAGGATCTCTCGAAAGGAGAAGGGTGGAATTGAGCATCTCGCCTTCGTTTAAAACCACAGCTATCAGAAGGTGAATTCTCTGCTTCAAGCTTTCTGCGAACACCTCTCACTGCTTGCTCCTCTGCTGGAGTAAGGGGAAAAATTTGACCACTAGCTAGGCAAAGTGAGCTATGGTTATCATACAGAATTCTCTGGTTACAGTTTTTATCACAAATGTGAGTCAGCCCTGTTAGCTTGCAGCGATACACGTTTCCACAAACATGTTCATTTTCACATTTCCAGTTGCATCTGTGACCGGGAATAGGACCATCTTTGCCCAAAATACTTGACAGATAAATAACATTTGAAGGAGCTGCAACCATAGATTTGCCATATACCTCCATTTCTTTGGTCCAAACAGAAGCTTCTAAGATTCCAATCCAATACTCTCCAACTTCAAGGCCTTGCCTGAATTTTCTGCAGGGCCCACCATAATAATACATAATTCAGTCAAACTCAACAGAAACTGCCTTGCTTGGCTCTAAAGAGATGTAAGGACTCTTATACCTTCTATTATCGACCAACCTTATCTCAAAAAGAATTTTCCCTCAACATAAATAAATTTCACACTCTTATGTAACTACTCATTCCCATTCAGAGAAAGGTTCTAACATGTGTATGATAAATAAGAAAACTGTTTTCATCAATTAGGTTAGATCTTATTCCATGATGTAACAGCCTATGAAAACAGGAAAACCAAACACATACTTAACAAGCTTTTGACAAGAATAGCCAAAAATAGAATTTAGCAGTTCAGAAAAAGAGCAAATCCAGATAGATTCTTATTAAAATTTAATTCACAAACCATAAATAATTCATAAATAAATTTACTAACTTTCTGTGTCAATAATACCAACACATTTATATCACTAGGGCCAAACAAATATCCCCATGAGGCAGATATAAACCAAGGCCAATTAAGATCCCCAAAACAACATAAAACATGACAATTAACAAAAGCATTAAGAAAATTTAATAAGCCATCCACATTTGAACATCTAGAACCCCTAATAGGAATGGATATGCGCATGATAGAGACAGGAAACTTTAGAAGTGAGCATGTGAAGGGAACAGATACGTGCACATACATCATTCTCATGCACATACAAGTTAAAAACACCGCATCATCAATAGTGATCCTTATCACACACAAACTCCACCCCCAATACATAGGTATATAAAACCTGAATAGTAAACAATTAGTTAATTATTCTCATCAATAAATTACAGAAAACACATGAATTAAAAGAAAATGTTTTTACACTAACATGGTTAAATGGAAAGAAGATGAAATTAGGATGCCAAGTGGACCCAACCCCAAATGAGAAATGAACTTACACGCTCTCCAACAAAGTGATGCTGCCAAAACTTCTTCGTCAGTACCTACAAAAACGACTTAAGAGAAACCCAAAGCAGATATCCAAAAAATCAAAATAAATTTCTCTCTCTGAAACTCTCTCTCTCTCCGCAGAACATAAGCAAAGCAAAGCTAAGAAAATTAAAATATGCAAGGAATGAGGCAGAATGGGTTTGGGTATTTATAGAAGGCAGGCACCGATGGTCACTGTGCACTTGTAGGACACACACCAACGTAGGACAAAACTAACTACCGGAAATGCGCGTTAAATTTCGGGCAAATTGTGACCCAAATGCAAACATGTCACTCTCGGGTCGGGTCTTGTCAGGTGGCACTATCTCCTTCAATTTTGGATTAACTATCGGATCTAAGTCCAACGTTCTTTCTCTACTCACCAATTTTTTTTATTTATAATAAGTATTAATATTAATTAAAACAGAATAGTAAATTATTACATTATTATACAATTACTAATCTTTATTTTATTAATTTTTATAATAATTATCTTAAAGATTATAAAAAACTGACAGAGAATATAAAAACTTCTCTTGTTTCCTTTTTTAAAAACTTGTACACTAAAATCTTATCCTTTTTCTCATTTTAAAATTAATTAAAAATATTTATTATGGCCTTTTCTTCTTAATTATATGTTTATTTTTAATTTAAATTATATGTAATTGATCTCCAATTTGTTTCAAATTAATTATTTTTTCTGTTTTTAAATTAAACAAAATCGACGTCCTTGTTAATTTTATTTTAATCAAATTATGCTTTCCTTAAATACTTGATGGTTTACGATAGAATTGGAACATTAAAAATTTAAAACTTTATAATTAATAATTTAGAAAAATTTTGCATAATGCAAAATTAGGATCTAAATAAGACAAAATTTTATTTGGAGTGAAATTTAATATTGTGATTCATGAGTTTAAAATAAAAATAATTTAATCTGTAGATTTTTTTCTAAAAAAAGGAAATTTTTTTTATAGAAATCAATTTCATTAAATTTTAAAATTAGAAAATTTAATTAATTATGGAAAGAAAGTCAAAAACAAAATTAAATAGGTTTCTTTTTTAAGTTGTTTGTGCACGTGTCCCCCAACGGATATTTTCCGCTCTCATGTTTTAAATGCACCTTTCTCTCAGTCTTCTCGACTTTTTTCAAAACGAACCGTATTAGATTAGGATTAAGGAATAAGGTCGTACTGCGAAGACTTTGTACTAAACACGTGTAAGCACGTGCAATGTTCTCGCCGTACACAGTACATGCGAACGCGCTACTGGGCCCGACCTGGTCCACCTCACACTATTGGGCTTTACGGACTCAAAGCCCATAAGAAGACCCGACCCTTCTCTCGCAATCGGACCTTATCTTCTAGGGTTTCTAATGTCTTCCTTGCACCAATGGATTTTGTTCCGAGAATTCGAATCTTCGGTTTCAGCGAGCGCGAAGGATCATGGTGGGCTTCAGAAACAGATACATGGTGATGGAGGTTTTTCTGAACCCTAATAGAGACAAAGTGGGGGATGATTCTGTTATAATTACACAGTTTAATGTCTCCAAAGCTATAAGAGATAGCATCTTGCTGAACTTTGGGGAGTGTGGTTTGGCTTCATCCTTGGGATCGTTCCAGGGTAGGTCGTAACTTGTTTAATTTTATGCTGTTTTCTGAAGTCTAATGCAATTTTTTTTTCTATTATTTGATAATGTGAACATCTTTTGTGGTTGCAGTTAAGTATGTGAATCCAATCACTAATGTGTGTATAATTAGGGCTTCAAGGGAGGAGTATCAGAAAGTATGGTCTGCCATTACAATGGTCACAAATATTGGAAACTGCCCGGTCATGTTTAACTTGCTGGATTTATCTGGTAAAGAAAAACAAAATACTGCTTCATTGGTTCTTTTAGTTTTTAATATATATATTTTTTTTTTGTGTGGATTCCTCTGGGAATATATTGGAATTGACAAAAAAAAAAAAAAAACGAAAGATAAAATGGGTGTGCTAGATAATATCTAATGGGAAATTGAGAAATTCGGGTATTTTTCGTTGTGCTATTGCTTCTTTGTTGTTATTCAGTTTGATCCTCAGGTCTGTGTGTACCGAAAAAACTATTAGGAGAGATTAGTTCCTTAAATAGATTTTAGTACCTCATGGGATTAATAGCATGTTCATACAAAAAAATATAGGCCCAGATTTTGTATTTGGAATCACTTAATCCTGTTATGCGGGACACTACTATTGTCAGAAAACCCATGTCTATTATGCTGTCACTCGAGTTTATTATTCAATTACAATAGAATGACTAAATGCTTCATAACTAGTACATTGATCCCATCTTGCTATGGAGTTATCTTTTATGATGAAATTTAATAATAACATGATACAAAACCACCAAATGAAGGTCAACTCATCGGGGTACCAATAGAGTCTGTAATAGATAAAACAAAAGACATGTGCCTTATAAGATATAGGAAGAAAATTGAGTTTATGAAAATGAGGCTTCCTATAAGGAGGGGGGAGTGAAGCGTTTAGAGGGAAATTTGGTTTGCGGGAATTTGATATATGCAATGATTAGCAGATTTGTTATGCTTTGCTTTTCTTATGTCCCAGTCAGGAGGAATTTATTAAATCGTTGATAAAACATTATGTTTACAGTAATATGAATGAAACTCCAAAAACCTTTTGAATTTTTTAATCAATTCGATTGCATCTAGACATTGGCCATATACATTATTTCCATCTTTTCTTTCCCTAAAAGATTTGATGTTCTATATTTAATTATAAATCCTAATATGAAATGTTAACTTTTGGTTCAGGAAGTATAAGGGCTTGTAAAAATGCTGCCTTGAAGTGTGAGGAGTCAAAATTTGAGCAGTACAAACTCATGGTTGGTAATCGATTCTCTGCTGATCATACTCACCGCATGAATACCTATCTTGACAGGATCAAAGTTTTGGAGCACTGAATATTTTGGCCTCTGAGGAGTGTCTCATTGAGATTTCTCAATTTCTTGCAATTAGTTTGTTTTTAACCACAAGTTACCTATAACCACAAGCGAGCTCAGTGCACCCTCGTTTTGCAGAAGGTGTGGTTTAGTTTGTGCTCTGACATACCAATTTTTTTTTAAGTGATATTACCTACTGTATGGTATAGTTACAACTTTCAACCGTGAGGGAAAGAGGGTTGTGAAAATGTTTAAATTTGCGCCTTTTTGTGGTTAGATTATTACATATTCAATGTAAATTACTAGACTATTTCTAATTATCGGAGACATAATTACGAAGGAAAACTTGTTTTTTTGAGCCTTCTGCTATTTTCTTCCATTCTTTCACTTCAATTTTCTAGATGTATTGGAACTAGGAAGAGATACAATCTACTTAATGAGTAAGATTACTAGCTTTTATAATAAGTAATAACCCTAATGAGTGTTTTGATTGAATGAAATTAGAGCAAGCATCGCCATCACATGTCAGTTGAAACTTTACTTCTCTCACTTCACCCCGTAGAGCATTAGCATCACTTGGGAAATGCTTCCTCTTCTGATACATTGAACAAAATTCTTTTCCTAGGTGACCCATCTGATAAAGTAGGTGGACATGTCTCTTTTTATATTGAATTACTAAATCATGTGTTAGGAAGTGACCCTCACTAATTTGGCTGTGTTTCTCGACTTAAACAGAGGAATGCTAGGGGGAAATTGTAAATTTCAGGGATAAGCTTTCATTTTTGTAGTCTCATTTTGTAAGTTTTAAGGATTATAATTATAATTATAGGCTCAGAAAAAAAACACAATCAGATTTTATTTATTTTATGGAAAGACCACTTTTTTGTTTTTGCACTCCACTTTTACTAAGCACACCCTTCGTTGTTTTTTTAATCAGATTTTGTTCCTACAGTGTCCTTATGACTGAATTCATTGTTCTAGAATTTAAACGACCGAAGTTTTACAATTTTAAGATGCGCAAACTTGTTTTTTTAAGTGCCCTCTCTGTTTCCCAAAGTGTTACAGTTTTGTTTTTAGTGCCCTCTATCTCTCTAGTTAGCTACTTTAAAAACTTCATTTCTCTAACTTCAAGAGCTTTAAAAAAAAAAAAAAACTTGCCTTCAAGATGAGACGTGATTTCTTTATTTTTCTCTTTTATCTGTACCTCCACTTCGACACAAGATTGAATAGCAAGATGCAAGAGACAAGCTTCTGGAATTTTAGTGTTAAATTTTCACATTTCCAAAAACTAAATTTTGGAACAATGAAATGCAACGCCTATATAAAGATATTGTTGGAATAAAGTTTAAGAAAAATATTAGAAAGGGGTGTGTTAGTTAAAAAAAGAGTGCAAAAAGTAATGACCCAATAAAAAAAACAATCATGTCTCGTAATCAAGAGTCCAAGACCAAGATGTGCCTATTCTTCATGAAACAAAGCTGTGTCTATTCTCAATCTTTTTTGACATGGACGGAACAAGTAAACTACTACTCTGCAAAATTGAGTCAAATTAGTTTTTAAAATTATCAGTCTGGATTAATTTAGTTTCTGAAATTATAAATGATTGTCATTTTAATCTTTATTTTTGCAATTTCAGGAATTGGAATAACTTATCAATGATAACGTCATAAACTAAAATAATTGTCTTTTAATAAATTCAAGATTTAAAAATACTTTTAAAGACTGAACTAAATTCATAATTTCAAAAATTAATTTGGTGTATCATTAGAACGTTGGAATGCAACTATCGATGGAGAAACTTTGAGGAAAAATAAAAAGGTTTTCTAAAACCATGCTTTATATATAACTTGTGAATTGTGACCATAGGTCTTCTTATCTGAATGGGAAATGATAGTTGAATAGCTCCCATTTCTTTTCATTTTCTTTGGTTCTTCTTCAATTGAAATAACATTGGCATTGCGGTGGATAATTTTCTTATTTTTGGGAGGCGTTGTAGTGGATAAAATTAGTTTTAACTTTTAAGAGAAATATCTCTTTGTTATGCTTTTAAAATGAATATAAATAATTATAAATTAGTATAATAACATGTGTGAATATTATAATTAAAAGAACGCTGAAAAGTTTGAGTTTAAATTGTTGGATCGTGCTTCCTTACAACACACCATTGTTGTGTTGTGTTCATGCTTAGAAATATTTGACATTGAGTTTTCACATTATTAAACTCAAATACGATAATATTTTATGATAGTACAATCATACTTAATTTAGCATGACTGTACTTTTTTTTTAAGGAGATGATCCATAATCTGTGTTATAACATACTAGTACATTGTGTAGTATGATGGTGTTTCTTCCTAATGTTCTTTTTCATATTAAAATCTTTAATTTTTAAAGAATTTTCTCTTCATTTATAGGAATATTTTTTCTACATAACTTAACAATATCTATTAATTTTTTTCAAAAAAAAGAAAAATCATATTATAACAAAATAGCTAAAAAAGCTTACAACATTTTTCTCATTCAATAAGTGATTTATCAATATTGTCAATGCATAGTCTATTTTTTTATTATATTATTAAAATTTGTAATAAATAAATATTTTAAATATAAAGATTATATTTTAAATTTATAATAAATAATTTAAATTGTAACAAAATATTATTTTTAAGTATTGATGTTTTTAAAAAAATATTAAAAATCAATTAAGATATAAAGATAAAAATGATAAATTAAAAGAGATAAAATGTAAAGAATTTTTAAAAAAAATACTCTTATTAGATAATAGTTCAGAGTTTAGATAAGTTTTGGAGTTATAATTTCAAATTTCATTACCACTGTTATAAACGAAAGAATTATTTTTATAAAATCAACTTTTGAAGTATTATTTTTTAAATATATTTTGAAAAATCTGATTCTTTCAAAAATAATTTTATTAAATATATAGCAAACAAATTCATAAATCATAATAGATTTGGCCTAGCTTCAGTAACTAAATTAATAAAAGGCTTTGTTAAATAAGTATTGTTCTCTGAAAGATTTTAAAAAACGTATTTTACTTATAATATATTTAATTTGAAAGACGGACTCTAACATTGGAATTTAAGCTATTTTATCATCATATGTTTGTTGACTCAATATATTAGTTCATGTGTTGCACTAATTCATTTAACTCATCCATAGTTAGAACTATTATTCATGAAATTCTTTATATATATATATATATTAAAATAGTTGTTGATAAGTTTGTCATATAAAAGTACAGTTAGATAAGCATTAACAAAAAAAAAAAAAAAGAAGGGAAATTAGCCGTAAGACATTAAATAACTCCACCATTTAATTAAAAATCCATTAACATTAATGATTCATGTGGGAACATAAATTATGGATTTGGATTAAGAAAAATGCTATATTGCCGTTTAATCAAGAAATACAAAAGTCAAAGTCCAAATTCCAAAAGCAACTTCAAGCTGACTCCAACGGAACTTTTCCAACTGCTAACTGACCAGTCATTAATTAGTCTTTACATATACAATATTAAGTAACAATTAAATACTTTATCTGTTTCATTTTAATTATTGTGTAACATAAAAAAATTTATTTTAAAATAGTTATTATTTTAGTTTTTTAATATAATATTAATTGTATTATTTATTTATATTTTTAATATATTTTTAAAATAATATTATTATCTTATATCGTATTCAGTAAAATTAAATACCATTAAGATTAATTTGATAAAATTATTTTTTTCATATATTAGATAAGTTTTTTTTGGCTTGTATAAAAAATTAGACGAGAATTAAAATAGGACAAAAAAAAATACTGTTTGTTCAAACATTTTTTTAAGTAGGTGATCACATTTATTTTTAACAAAAAATAATTTTTTATTAAGTAGGTGATCACATTTATTTTTAACAAAAAATAATTTTTTAGGAAAAATAATCATACTTAAATTAGAAAGAATAATTATGAATAATATAATTTTTTTTTAAATATTGATATACATTTATTTCCTCCGTCCTAAAATGATTACTTTAAGATTTATAAAAATGTTCCAAAATGACTATTTATATTTTTACTTTTAAATAAGATATTAGACTATATATTATAAATTTGTTTTCTAGTAAATATTATTATCTTGAAATACTTAATAATATATTTATTAAAATTAAAAAAAATATTTTAATAAAATTATTCTATAATTAATATTATTTTTTTAATCTCTGTGAAAAAGTTTAAATTACAAGCATTTAGAGATAGAGAAAGTAGAAGAGAAAGAAAATGATTAATGACAATAATATTTTTAAAATATATATAAATTTAAAATAAATTTATTGTTATCAACTAAATTAAGTATATTTTCTTAATTTTAATAAATTAGATAATTAGATATTATAAATAAAATAATAATATTTTTAAAAAAATAATAGTATTTTTAAAATAATATATAAATTTAAAATAAATTTATTATTATAAATTAAATTAATTATTTTTTAATTTTAATAAATTGAATAATTAGATGTTATAAATAAAAATCAATCTAATAAATACAGGGAAGGAGACTTCAAATGGGAATCTTCTGGCGAAGTTGGTGGGTTGGCCCAATGCAAACAATCCAGAAGCATACGTGGATTCCATCTATTTCTTCTCGGAAAATGCCATTCCTATGTAGCAAGATCACAACAAGGTTTCACATTAGCATAGAAATTGGAATTACAATAAAAAATGAAAAAGATAATCAAAGCTAGCATATGAATATACATTACCTTAATTTTTAAATTTAAAATTTAGCCAACCACAATCCAATGCCATATGTTTTTTTGGTGTCTGTGTGTGTATATAACCCCCCCCCACGTCTTGTGCAATGAGATTGATTGATCTAATACCAATTTCACTCTTTCCCATACACACACGACAACACCCGTGTTGGCCTTCTCTTCCTTCAATCCTCCTCTACTTTTCATCTTTCCACATAATCTGATAAAAATAGGCCACAAAAAGGAAGAGAGAAAGGGTATCAGATTCAATCTCGAAATCCATTTTTGTGCATATTTTTATCTCTCTTGTGCAATTTCTTTTTGGTTAAACACATTGCCATTAAATGGAAAAGAAACTCCTCGATCTCATATTAGTCCCAAGTGGCTTCCTTGTGATGTTGGCATACCATTTCTGGCTCCTCCACCGAATCTTGAAACACCCCACCAAAACAGTCATTGGTGTCAATGCAATCAATCGCCGTTTCTGGGTCCAAGCCATGATGGAGGTATGTATAATACATTTTCTCACATGGGTGTAAAAAAAGTTCAGATTTTTATTACTGGGTTTGATTAATTTCAACGTTTATGTTTCTGGGCTCAAACCAATAAGGTAATAACATAACACTTACAGTGTGTTTGGAAACATATTTAACAGCCTTAGTGTTGAACGTGAATTGCATACAACTAATCATTACTTTCAGGTTTAGTTAACCTGATTTTGTTGTAATAAACGTGAATTTTGGATAAGAAATTAACCAAACACGATTTCAATGATCACTATTATAGAAATAATTGTAAAAATCAATAATTTTCAATAACATGACAGTACGAGATTAATTGATTATGTAAAATATCTTCATACTATCTTAAATGGTTTTTGTAGTAAGAGTGTGTTCTAGTTAAATTTTCTATGTTGATGTGTATTAACATTGATTTTGGATCATGTAATGTGAAGGATGTGTCCAAGAATGGGGTTCTAGCGGTGCAATCTTTGAGGAACAACATAATGGCATCGACCCTTTTGGCTTCCACAGCTATAATGTTGAGTTCCCTCATTGCTGTGTTGATGAGCAGTGGCAATGAGAGAAAAACCGTGGTTTCTGAGGTGTTTGGGGATAGAAGTGATCTTGGTTTGTCCATAAAGTTCTTTTCCATTTTGGTGTGTTTTTTGTTGGCGTTTTTGCTGAATGTGCAGTCCATAAGGTACTATAGCCATGCAAGTATCTTAATCAACGTGCCCTTTAAGAAAGTGTCCCCAAACCTTAGGCACCAAATGCTCACAGCTGAGTATGTTGCCAGCACTGTGAACCGAGGCAGTTACTTCTGGTCCCTTGGCTTGCGTGCCTTCTACTTCTCTTTTCCTCTCTTCATGTGGCTCTTTGGACCAATTCCAGTGTTTTTTTCTTCTTTTGCCCTTGTTTTCATGCTATACTTCTTGGATGTTACATTTGAGTGGGGATATCCTGGGATTGCTGACACTGATAGTGTTGAAGTTGTTGAATTCAACAAACATAATGTTGATGTGGAAATTGGAAGGACCAATTAGAAGTTAAAGTAGGTTATTTTACTGTTTAAATATTTTTATACTGATAATCAATCATAAATGATTATTGATATGATTTTAAAATAATTATTATAAAAATTAACAAATTTATAATACATCTTTAAAATAATTTGAACAAACACAATATTGATGTAAAAATTGGAAGGATCAATTAGATGTATTATAAGTTTTTTAATTTTTATAATAATAATAATAATTTATGATTGAATGTAGTGTAAAATCTTATAACCTGTTTTGTCTAATTTATTTGTAATGGTAGGTACATAATTAACCTTTGGCTTATTGTATTGTTAGCTTGTAGGCTAGTGAATTATGTGTAACAATGCAGCTTCCAATGTATTTGATGATAGAAATGAAGATTCAAGTTCAACTCAAGTTGAATGGGATTGCATGTAAACTCGATTTGATAACTTTTAGATGGTTAATTAAAGTATGGAATAAGTATTTTTTTTAGTAATATTATTAGATGTAATTGGTACCATACTCAGAGAGGAAGAGATTTGTTCCTTTTTCATTTTGCTCTGTTTCACTTTATCGAGAATATGTTGCACTAGCACAAATGCACAATACATTCCGTTTAGGTTGGGGATGTTTTTCTTTACTTTAATTTTTAATTATAAAATATCATTTTGTTTTAATTT
This sequence comes from Pachyrhizus erosus, assembly GCA_026544285.1. Lineage (NCBI taxonomy): Eukaryota > Viridiplantae > Streptophyta > Magnoliopsida > Fabales > Fabaceae > Pachyrhizus > Pachyrhizus erosus. Next base: position 27,844 of record JAMLFT010000267.1, read on the forward strand.
TGTTTTTTGTTTTTAAAAGTTAGTATAGAAAAAATAAATAGTTACAACTTTACATTTAATGAAAAAAAAAACAAGAAGCTCTTATTTCATTTTAACATATAATCTCCTACAAAACTCTCATCCTCACTATTTAAGATACAAAACGCAACAGAGAGGAAGATACAAGGGAAAATACTTTATGAATGTTAAAATAAAACAAAAAAATTATTTCAAAGATGTGTGTATATTAAAAAATGTAAAAAATAAAATTTTAAAAAATTAAATATATATAATATCACACATAAAAAATATTACATATAACATTAATTTTTATTTGATAAATTTTGAGACATGTTGCCAGAAACTTTCAATTTACAAGCGTATAAAAATACCCTAGTACGGACATCTACAATTTGCATAAAACTTTGATATTATCACGTCAATCGTTTTCAACTTTTTAATGTTTTTAAAAGCTATCAAACTAATTTCTCAAAATTTGTCAATATAGGGTAAGTTATATTTAACTAATAGGATTTTTTTTACTAATTTTAATTTAAATTTAGAGTTGGTATACTAATTTTATTTTTGAACTTTACAAATTTTATACAATTCAATTCAATTGTATATAATAAATTAAAATCTTATTCTTTGAATATTTTTAAAAGAAAACATTAGCCACATGAATTTTTCTAGATTAAATATTTATTTATTTTTCAAATATATGTCTTACATCTAATTTCAGTTTTATTTTTGAGTTAAATTCTAAATCCCGATACATTGCATGCATATGAACAAATATCTTTCTTTTATAGATAAACTCAACTTTAATATTATTGCAATATTCATTAATCTTAATTTGAATTTTATTTTCAAATTTTGAATTCTGACACATCACGTAATTTTTTTCTCCATTTTAAAAATTTCAACTTTTCTATTTGTTTTTATTTAATATAATAGAGCATGCATGATTAATAATAAAAATATCTACTATTCTCTTTTACTATATGTTTTTTTATTATAAATTATACTTAAATTTAAAAACATCTGTACAAAATTAAAAAAAGAAAACATGTTAATTTTTAAGACAAAATCATGCACGGCACTAACGAAAAGTAATCTAATTTCTATTCTGTTCTTTTGTGGGTTAATTGTTTTTAGCTTTCACACGGACAAAGAGAATATTGTTAACGACAATTGTCATTAACCAAAGAAGACTCAAAGTCAAAACCAAATGACGTAAAGAATAGCATCTCAACCATTGTCTTAGCCGTAGATGTAAACTCAGGCTAAAATTGATGTATTCCTTTTCTGCATATGCCCAATTTAATTTGAGTACCACACAAAATTTTCATAACACTTGTAATTTAAGGGATACATAAGAATAAAAGGAGAGAATTATATGATAAAATGAATCATAGGAGTGTAGGATAATTATTCATGATTAATAGGACCTTTTCTCTATAAGAAGAGAATATTCATATAAGTTAATGCAAGACTATGTTAAGGAAATTTATGTAAACAAACATTTACCATTCATATAATGTGAATAAGATTTTCTGGCTTCTTTTATTCACATGTCTACACTCTAATACATTTTTTTTTTCCATTTATTTGAATAACATAATTTTCAATCTTTTATCAAACTTTTGGAAAGCCATTGCGGCATCAATTTTCTCTGTCTAGAGTTATTAATATTAAGATACATATAGCATTTACTTATTTCATTGAATGAATATTGTGCCACTAAATTTTATTGTGGGGAGTTGCTGTTTGCTACTATAGTAGGTAACGTTGTATAATTTAGAATAATCAATAAAGGTTTGCCAATTAAAAAAATTAAAACTATGGTCTATTGTTAACAGCTTGAAAATTTAGATGAATCTATGCACGTTAACATTAGTGGTGTATGATGTAGAACAAATAAACAATGCCATAAAGTACAACACTACAATGACTAGTACAAAAGTAAATTCCATTAGTGGTGCGTGATGCAAAGAGGGAATACCTCGTTCTCTGCGATATTTCTTAGGAAGCCAATTCAAAACATAATGCACAAACGCTAGTTCCACTAAGTATGATATTTTACATTTCTTGCATACTCATTGGTTATGGAAAAAGTATTGACATGACTCCTATCTCAAACTATAATACAACTTAACCAAAAGAGTCTTAAGCTTTGTAGAAGAAAAATACCTGATTATAATCTTACCCAAATGAAAAAATATTAATAAAATTCGAATATTTCAACCGAAAAATTATAAGTGTACTACTTGAGCAACACAAAATACCCTATTGGCAGTTGCATAAACACAAACCTAGTATATGAAACTCTCTTTCTCACTTGTCGATGTACTTTAAACTACCCATTAATGCTTGATGATTAAAGTTCCACCGCCAACTTTAGTGGAAGTTTGAATTCAATATTGTTGCATATTTAATTTTAACAATTTGTTTTATAATAAAGTCAAGTAGGTAATTGTCTCCAACTTGACCATTTTTTAATAAATAAATAAATAAATAAACCTCAGATCCAGTAGGTCTATTTTACATGCCTAGTTACAACTTACAATAACTAAAAAATATTTCTTTCTTTTCAAGATAATACCAAACACATAAAAATAAAAAGAATAATAAATTTAGTTGATGGAGACAACACTAGAGTCACTACATGTGTGTTTAGACATGTGTTTAAGAAGCATAAAATCATATTTATTTTCTAAAAACCATAGAAATTACATTGAATTATTTTTAGAAAAAAATATGATGGGTAGTTGGTCAGAGGTAGTATGGATCGTACATGAACGATAGTTAAAGTCGATGACTCTCCTAGGGTTTCCTCATTTGGGATCTTAGGAAAGAGGATCAAGCTGACCCTTGCAAACAACTTGATGCACTATCTTGCTTCAACCCTTTGAGCAAAATGTGGCAAAAGAAAAAAGAATCCAAAGAATGACCCCATTGTCCCATCATGTAGGAACTATGAGATCACCCCAAGGACACCTTCGACATCTAGGGGTCACAGACCGATTATAGAACCTTATTCAAAAAGCTGAACGCATTAGCTATCTACTCTCAGGCTGGACAGTAAACGTGTTTGATTCTGCATAATTTATATGATTAAATTACATAAATTTTTTTAAAATTTTATAAATTTTCATAAATATCTCTTAACTTTTTAATCATTATAATTATCTTTTTATAAAAAATATTAATGTAATATATAAAAGAATGTCAATATAATATTTATAAACATTAAGGAAGTATTAGTATAACATATAAATAAATGTGAATATATATTTTTTAAAAATTAAGAAGAGTTAGTATAAAAATAAGAAACCGTACATGTTTGTGAAAACTTCACAATTCTCAAAGAATGTTTGTGTAGTTTACCTTTTACATGAACATGAGAAGCTACCAAAAAAAAATAAATAATAGTTTTTGCTTTGACATGGAAAATTGATGTGAATACATAAGAAATGAACGGTATACCAAACACACTAGACGTATGTTGCAAACATTTTGATGCAGGACCAAACACACTGCACAAAACACCAGTTAGAAAAAAGTAAATGAGTTTTATATAACAAACTTTGTGGTGTCTTTACCACAATCGGAGACAAGTTTTTCTACGTCACACCATGCACTCTTTTTCATAAATTGATTTTTAGGGGTGGCGTGGAAGGTGTTTCTTAATTAAAGGAATCCAAGGACATCATAGGAATCCGTTAGTATCTTCTTGAAGAAAGTACAGCGATATTCCGCCTCCAACAGTGTCAAAGGGCCTAAAATAGATAATACAAACAAGTTAGCTCAATTAAGTAATCATATGACATAGTGTACCAAAATTAAAGGGCACCTAACAAATTCTCAAAGGAGGGTTCATTTCTATAAAAAAATGAAAAGAAACAAAGGGTAGAATACCTAAACCTTTTTGTTTTCTATGAATACCTGTCGTTGTTCTTTCCACTAAGCAAGCACCATCAGTTGCTCATAACTTTCTTTAGCTGAATTACTTGTTTTCTTCACTTTTTTCGCAGCTTTAATTTATTCTGAAAAGGAGACAAAACCATAAAAGGGTAATGTTTCTTATTTCAATTTGCTATTAGTTTATGTTGCTTAAATTGCATTACAGGTAATTTTATATGCAACATCAAGAAAAGTGTACCTTGCACAATTAGCACGCCAACTATTTGTATTGCTGATGACATTGCAAAACTGTAGTTCTGGACACATCCGGCTAAATCTAGAAACTGAAAGTCCCCCCACCTTTGTTTTATCTCACGTCATATCATATGTAGCAGTTTCAATGCACATTTCCCCTTTTCAAGGGCATAAAATCAGTTAAAAAGATATTTTGAAGTTCTAGAGGGCAAGGAATGTTCGAGATATAATATAAAATCATTCATATGTCTTCACCTATCAGCTAATCTTTTGGGCATAGTTGGTCCATGACATAGTATCAAAGTCTCTATGGCCAAATGATCTAGTGTTCGATTCTAACTGCTTTATTCTTCTAATATAAAAAAGTTAAATTTTAGTACAAGATAGGTGGGCTTGTGCATTATCCATGCTTTAATCCCAAATGGCTCTCACATGATGGAGTGTGTTGGAGATACAATATAAAGCTACTCATGTTTCTTTACTTAACTTAAGCATTTTGAGATTGTCGGTTCATCACGGATGGAGGAATAAGCAGATTAGGTTGCATTCATTTCTAAAATAAAAATAATTATAAAAAATATGGATTTTCAGGTGGTGCAGAGTTATTATTATATTCTGCGGTTAGAAACAAGGCATAACATATGATCTTGTGCACAAAGAAAACACTTACTCATATATGACCATGGCCATGATTTCCGCACTTCTACGATCTTTGAATGTCAGTTAGTTTCAGCTTCAACTTCATGTTTCCAGCTTGAACTACAATTTCTCCTTTGGATGAATCCACTTTTAAAACAGTAACCTTTTTCCCAAGGGAAGAGACATGTACCATATCACCAACCTTGGGAGGCTCAGACTTATCTACAACATCAATAAGGTGAATGACAACTGCATCAATATTCTTGTGATATTATTCCTTGTTATAAGACTAGACAGCACAACTTTAGCTGCACTATCACCAGGTAAAAAAAAAAAAAACTAGAGCAGTGTACACTACATTCAGATGTAAGAAATTAAACATGGAAGCATATTATGTCAACACAGTTTGGTTTCCTTTTATTTCTCTCATGTTTCATTATCTTTGCATATACCTGATCTTGATTGATCAAAAACAATTACAGCAGATGCACTTCTATCAGCAATAGTAGGTTCTTTGTTATCTGCTACAGTTTGGCTTTTGTTGGTTGCTGATAAATTAGAGCTGCTAACGGTTTTATTGTTCTGTAAAGGTTGCTTAGCTGATGCATCTAATTCCCTCACTTTCTTGTGAAGGATGGACCTTGCCATTGCTGCAGCTTCGGATACATCTCTCATCTTCTTAAATCTTAGGTTAGTACTATGTTCCATGATCTTCCTTCTGGTGTTCAATAGACTATTGTAAAGTCCTCTGGAGTGCCTACAATTACAAACAAAATAAAAAGAAATCCCAATTAAAAATTTATAGATGCTCCATAGGTATGGTGTATCTTATTAATAATTATCTGCAATAATTAATTATTACCAGCCAAGAAAAAGGAGAACTGCAGTATCCAGTGGCATGAGATAATTAAGAAAATGAAGTCAATTATAAAGAAATTTTGCACAATTAATCATCATACTACAAGTAATAGGAAGATGACATATTAACATTTCTTTCCTCCACCTTCCTCATTCTTGCAATACGGCTAGACTCTACTACAAGAATCTGAATAAGTCTATTTGGATTATGTTTTCAAAATAAAATATTTTCATGGAATGGGTTATCTATGAGTAATATACAGCACAATCTCTTGTATTTATTACTAATCACTACTTTGTCACTAAATATATGGTTGGTTCCATGCTCTGATAAATGAATCCTCCGTATTTTAAACAAGGTATCCATTGCATAGAAGAGAACACAGCTTAACAAAATTTCGAGGTGGTCAGTCTAACAAAAAATACTCTCTAATTATTAAAACAAGGATGGAAGCCTTGTTACAGGTATTGAGCATTCTGATAACAAATAAAGAAAAAAAAAATTAACTATAACGATAAAAAAGCAATATGCAAACATGATTTATATGATCTATTTTTCCTAGAATGCATTAACAATTGAATGAACTTACTCCATTATCTGTTAGATATAGAAATAAATGCCTATGTTATCATCAGGAAATTATCTCTCTTAAATTGTACACGAAATGCGAATATATGGGGCATTTTTTAAACCAAAGAGTCTCACATCAGATAATGACGTGCTTCATCCAATAGCTCTTGGTAATCTTGTTTTAACCTTTCCATATCAGTTATAACCTACATGAAAAATAAACTATGTTGAGACTATAGAAATATTTGTAGGACATTGAAAAGAATTACATTTAATTTGATTATTAGGTGCAAAGTAGATGGAGGCACAGAGCCTTGTATAATCCCAACTTTTATCTGATATCCCTGAAAAAACTACCACAAATGTATTGTCAATTTATTCATTCAAAATATCCACATTAGTTAAGGCATAAAATCAACGATCTATTCATTACTTAAAGTTTGAAACAATAATATAAATAGAAATCATGTTCTCATGATGTCATACACCACCATTAATAAATAGTAAATAAAATTAAGATATATTACAAAGTACACATACCTCATCTATCTCTGCACTAGCAGAACCATATAACTTACGAGCAGCATCTACAACAACAGATGGTAGTCCCAACCTCTCAGCTATATTTATTGCATTTGAGCGCCCTACAATAAAGATTTCTTTTTGGGTTATATACATTAAGCGTCTACTGCACCTGACTATCATTTAAAATGATCCATGAAATATGCAATTTCCTGTTGAGAATATAAATAAAATTTAGTACATTGCTTCTCACAGAATATACTGCAGAGCGTAGCTAAAAAGACTGGACAGGACTAATTAAACCATAAACTGGTCCATCAGCCGGTTTGGTCTAGCCTCACAAATCATTAGTTTAAACCCTGATCATTGAACTGCTGAACTAGGTGCAAACCATTCTGAATTTTACAAAGTGGCCATCATTGAATTGATGAACAATTAAAGCTTTAGTTTAAAAACCATTGATTGAATCGCTGGACCAGATGCAAGCCGATCTGAACTGTATGAACTCATGGCATAATTGGTGACTTTTCCAGTTTTGTTTCACCAGAAACACTAAATTTCTTGAACATTGAACCTCTTTGTCTTTAAGGATTGATGACACGTTGACTTTTTTTACCATGTTTTTTATCATTGCTCCACTAAAATTGTTATTTGCTGTGCAAATTCTTTATGATATAAAGTGTATTTAAAATTAATATGTATTTTTTTATTAATGATATTGACTTAATTTACATTTATTTCTTAATTCAACTTCTAACTTTTTTTTTACTTGTTAGACATACAATATGGTCCTTTTAAGTTAATTTAAAATCTAACCTAAATTGATTTCTTATGAATTCAAGTTAGTTTATTGCTTATTACATTATTAAAAAAATACATCTAATTATCATTGATTTTGAGGGCAAGCTTTGGCATATCAATAAGATTACTTCCTTATGACATGGAGATCATGGATTCAAATAATAGAAACAACCTCTTCCCTTGACAGGGTAAGACTGTGCATCTCTACCCTCCTTGGACCCAACTAGGTGGGAACCTCAAGCAATTGGTCACCCTTTAATGATGACCACAGCTCATTCCCCTCATTCATATCCCAACTTCAGATTGTGAAACAATCAGACAATTGTGATTTCTACAGACTCAAAATAAATTTATACTCTTGTTTGGATAAGATAAAAAAATAATAATAATAACTGTCAAAGCCCACCTATTATGACTAGATTTTGTAAGAAAATATTGCAAAAAAGAATTATTAGCAAACATACGGCATCTTCTTATGGTATGCCATGCACTGTCAGAACCCGTCATTTTATCTCAGTTAGAAGGACAATAATCTGCAATGCAAAACTGTAAACGTATAATTTCATGTGAAAATGACATCCCTAGCCATTGAAATCTTATAAAGAAGTTGCTTTTTAGGCTTAAACCTTCATACTGAACCATCCTTTTGGGATTGTAATATTCCAAGATTTATCTCTAGCTTTTAGATGCTTCAAATGAGCACAAATACACATAAAGGAAGGAGATGAATCAAAACATAAAACAAGGTATTTGAAAGCAAGTGAAAAATGCATCAACAAACTTGTATTCATTTCTATTATTCATGAGTCATAGAGTGCTTACCTGGTACTCCCCAAAGAACCTTGTAAGTTGGCTTCAAATTCACTTCATCAAACTCCATACACGCATTTTCAAAGGCCTCATTGCTGCTCATGAATAAAACTCAGAACTGTCAAAGCAAAACTATAGGCTACAGCTTTGTACTTTCCATAAGAAAATACAAGTAAAAAGGAAAAAATATTTTTAATGCATTAAAAGAAAAGTACATAGAAAACAAACATCAGATCAATGGTTTTAATTTAATTTTGATTCATTCATACTAAAGTCTAAAATTATCAGTGAACTGTAATGGTGCCAATTGTTTAAAAACTTCTATTACTAGTGACCTTAGTTAGTTTTATAATGTGGAATTTCCTATTTGTTGATAGTGTAAAATTTGCAATGACAAGATCAAATTTAGCTATGTGTGCCCTTGAAAAAATATGGGTACAAGCCAATAAGACTTTAAAGGAATTTGTTTCCAATCATTTTCATTCTATTTCTTAATTTTTTTTTTATCTTTTTCTATTTTACTAGAGAAGATAGTTTCACATAGTACATCCAAAATCAAAGTTTTTTTTTTTTTTTAAGTTGCCTTCATCTGTAATGACTACCTGTATTTTAGGGTTTTCAATTCACCATGATGAGTTGTAGCCATAGTCAACAAACAACTGTCTTGAGCAAAAGATTCCAATAATGACATTCCTAGTGCTGCTCCTTCAAGGGGGTTTGTTCCTGCACCAACCTAACAATTGCAAACAAAGTACTATCCATCACACACATATATGACATTACATATTCGAAATGTTAATTAAACTCATAAAATACATGCCTCATCCAGTAGCACTAGTGACTGGCTTGTTGACTGTAATTTAATATTCTGCAAGATAAAATTAAAAGGTGAAATAAGAAATTCTTTTATATTTTAAAAAATAATAAAGGAAAATTATATGTCACTCTTATCCAAAACCTGAAAGAATCAACGTTTAAAATGTGTTGACATAAAACCAAACTGAAATGATGGTAAGTTACTAAATTTCATCATAGCCCTATCATGCATCAAGGTATAAAATATATAGAAAAGAAACAAAAGAAATTGAAAGGTGTCTTCAGCATTTACATTCTACATAATCAAAACATTATTCCTTACACTTATCTGTTTCAAGTGGCCAGAGAACGTAGACAAAGATTGTGATAAGGACTGCTCATCACCAATGTCAGCAAAAACAGAATCAAACCAAGGAATTTGTGCAGATTCAGAAGCAAGAACATAGAGACCTGCAACATTACAGGTTCAGAGCATAAAAATTCAAGTATTTAAACAGAGTAAGCAGAAAATTATTTGATGCAGATATATGGCTTCACTAATCAATCCTGGAAAGCTTATTCATGTATAACAATGGTAGCCTAAGAAATGAAATGATTCAATTGTCAAGAAAAAGTTAGTATGAGCAGATTATAAAGAAAATTATTTTATCTCTGTATTGTTTCATGAGCAGAGATACATTGTATAGAACGGACAAAACAAAAGGGATTGATTTTCCACATCTCCCTCAACTTGGGGAAAAAATATTAGTCATTCCCCAGGATGCCAGCATTAGACTCAAACTCAGATCTCAACAAGGCTTTTGTCAGCATATAAACAATTAACACACCTGATCTTGCCATCATAGCAGCCAATCCTACAGTCTTCAAACATATGGTTTTACCGCCAGTATTAGGGCCAGTTATTACTATAACTCGAGTTTTCTGAGATACCAAAAAATCAACTGGTACTGGCTGGGCGTTGTCCAGAGAAGCATCCTGACTACCAGAAGTGCTTTATCATGAATGATCATCAAATGCATGATAAGCAGTAGAAAAGAAAAACCTTAAAAGTTTCAAACAGCATATAAAATGTCTACAAAAATAAAATAAAATGATACCCAGTGGTTCAATGAAAGAATCCCAACCCAACGTCCTAATCCCCTAAGTTATGTTTCTCCTCTTTATGATATATTTTTTTTGTCCAGTTTTTTCCTGATGTTTTCCTATGGGAAGAAAATAAGAGGTAAAAGGAAGTAATTGGTCAGTTTAAGCAACAATCAGGAGGCCTTATTCTTCAAGCATTTCTTGATTGAAAAGGGCACAGTATCACTGACAATCAATGCAGAAGCCTTTTATATCAAAGATTCCCAACCCAGGAATAGCAACCACTTTCCTATCCATCCTCAAATAAAGTGGAAAATAAGGGGTACAAATTATTAGTGAAGAAAACAGTAGTTTTGTGCTGTTCAGAATAATGGAATTTAATGTACTTAGGAAATAGTTTTTTCATGTATCTCATCATTCTCATGTTTAAATACATTTAGTGTTCAAGGGTATTAGTGTCTAGGAGTTGCATCACTTATAATCCTAGGGAATAGTCCCCACTAAATTTATCAAGAGTCTATATATATGACTGACATCAAGATCCTATGTACTACAGTCTTTTGAATAAGAAAGATTTTCAAAGTCCAAATTCTCTATAATATTTTCTCTTTATCTCCTCTTTCTTCCCCTTCAAACTCAACATGTGTCATCGGTTACTTAACTGAAGTAGCAGGCTTGACATTCTTTTTGGCCTTCTGCAAATTCTCCCTATGCCTCTGGAGCAACAAAGGATGATAAGCTTTTAGAAGATACAACTTCCATTCCCTTTTGTTGGGTAATGGTCCATAGGAATTTTCATTCCTTGGTAAGAAGGCTTCTGCAGTAGAAGAGCCACTTTTATCTGGCAGAAATATATGAGGACTTGACCCTCCAAATGAAAGACCATAAGTAGCACGAGCATTAATCTGCATAATAGGAACCACATTACTGACTATCTTTTGCACAGTAAGCAAGATTATCATGTTGTCATCTAAACTGTTAACTGAGGCCACCTACTAAAGTAAGTTCTTTAATTTGTAAGCAACTAATTGGGTAGCCATAGGGGCACTAAATCCCAAGTTTACAGTTACACCAATACTATTACTATGGATAATGTTATATATGGTAGCAAAAGATCATTTTAAGGGTAATCATAATTCACATGTAAATAGTCATTTTACCACTTTCGATGCTACATGCAATAAAAATGGACCAGACAAATTTTGAATTCAAATATGTATTTACCAGCCAAATATTGTAATACACTTGCTGATTTTAATTATGCTTATCAACTTATCCTATTTATTAAACTGACTTAATCTAAAGTGTAACTAGGGAGGAAAGCAGCATCCCAGAGCCTTTGTGGATACTCTTGCCTCTGCCTTATACAGCCATTACTTAATGAAGTTGGAATTTTTTAATCAACCAATGATACATATCTCATTTGATTAAACTACAACTCTTAATAATAAATTCTGAATAAGATTTTATTCACGAAATGATAAATAAGCAAACTCTAGAGGAGATGACCATTTAAAGGAAAACCAGTAAGCAAACTCCTTGAAAGGAAACAAAAGCAAATCTCACAGGTGAGCAGGTACATATGGATGAATACAGTGAGAGGAAACAAGAAATGGGGATCTACTTCTCTTCAAAAACATTACAGGGTATTTACCACATCTAGTTGAACCAAACTGTTCAATATCTTTTCAATATTATCAAGGTCAAGCTGTATCTGCACACGAATTATGACATTGCATGAGAAGAAAAGAAAAGAACATGAACAGAAGAACCTTTATCAGATAATGTTTGTAACCTTTTTGGTTAATGTCAAAAGCACATCTGCTTCAGCTTTTGCCACCAAACTTCTTGCTCGCTGCAACTCATCATTTAAAGGAACAGCAGAAAGCGGTTCTATAGTACTTCCAACTCCTGATCCACTGCCAATGAATACTATCTTTAAGGAATGGAATTCATGCCTACCCACTAGCTTTATTGACAAACATTATTTCATGAACAAGCTATGTTGGTAAATTTTATGCACCTGGACAATAATAGACCCTTAAAACTTGTCTTCTGTCCAGAATCTACTCTTATGCACCACCTGCCATCAACGTTATTTACTTCCTGCTCAAATTTTCACAAAATCAATACAGAAAGAAACATGCAGGAGGAAAAGAAATATATATAGAGTCTAGTGAATCTTACAAGGATTGATGTTTCACTCCTTTCACTCCTGATTATGCTCTCTATTAACTGTTGCACCTGAAGATAGGAAACAAATAATCCTAAATAATGAATGTATAGAATGAACTCTTTTAAATTAAAATAACAACTTACATTGTATGTCTGAACATATAGATAACCATAGGAACAAGCTAATAAGTCAGAACATAAGGCATAGAAGATTTACTAATCCAGCATCTCACATATTTAGTGTATGAAAGAATTAATTGCAAAATAATAATAATAAATAAATTATAACTACAAAAGAAAAAAACAGATAACTACTCTGACAACTTGGTGAAAGAAGTGAGTGTTATCAACATAGGATTGAATGATACAGTGACAATTTGACCATCTAGCTGCTTTGAGCCAACTTATTAATCACACTATGACACTTCAGCCAACTAATTATGAATTTTACCAAAATAGGATGGCCATATTTCTATTTCAATTGGATGGAAGTTACATATGGGGTTATTTTGAAATTTGTAGTGCTCTTTCAAACTTTGAGGGAGGTTTCTGTGGGGTTTGAAAAACAGAGTACACACATGTGTAATTTCAAATAAGTCCAAGTGACATGATTGTGGACATAATTATCTCACCCAAAAGAAATCTAACGATGGAATGTAAAGAATATAAACAAGTAGTTGTTTCAATATTTAAAAACCTAAGAAAGACAAAATATAACTGAGGTTTGCCCAATCCTTAGGTAGATTGTTGTCAGTTTATGCCAACAACTTTTGTGACTGAATCCTAATCTCAAGAGACACCTTAAGAATACTCATGAAGGATGTAAATATTAATGAGATAGCCAAGAATAAAAGTGTCTTTTGTTTCATTTCTGTGTCAATCTTTCAAATGACATTTACTAGATTGGTTGCTGTAAACTAAACAACAAACAATTAAAACTCCATAAATCTCTGATAGAGCCAATATCTCCAGAACCAACAGTATAAAATACAGTAAAATAATCAGGAGTTACCTTTCGCTCAATCACTTGCACTTGTTGGCGTGACTGTTTAAGGGCTGGACTCTATAAGAAGGATGTAAGTTTATGTTATACATCTGTTTGCAAAAAAGAGAACAAGAAGCAACTAACAGTAGGCTGCATGTCAGCAAGAAAGGAGAGATGCATATCTAAAGTATTCTCTGAATATTTCACTGAATGCTATGTAATGAAGTGTGCTAAGAAAATTGAAGATACAACACAAGCCATCTCAAACTAAATAAAATGAATAGCTAACCACTATCACAATATGCAGTTTTAGAAAACGTGAATGACACATGAAACAAACCGCAGAGTCCTTAATAGAGCTATCTTCATCAACAACTTGCTCTATCACTCTAATTAAAGATCGATTGATGACAAACTCCATTATCTGCAAGCATGTTTAGGTGGATAAAAAAGCCAGAAAATAGTAACATTAATAATACAAAATGACACATTCAAAATCTTATTTCACCATTTACCACTTCTGTCAGAGGCATGAAACGATTATACCAATCTCTGCCTTCTTTAATTGTAGCCTTGAGATCACCCAGCAAGGTCTCAGCACACTGCAGAAGAGCCACAATTGCCCGTGCCTCATAGCCACTCACCGGTATACTTCTCCGGGCATGTTGAATGGCAGTTTTGACCTACAAGAACCTTGAATCAGCAACTAGGCATAAAAAAAAAACAGAAACATGAAAAACTGTCTTGTGTTCAATTGTCAGATATCATCATAAAAAAAACAATTTTTTACACACTAATTTCTGACCAGCATAGCATCAAGGTGCCCCAAGTGCAATCTAAGAGTGCCATGCTTGTTCATTTCCACAGCAGCATTGGTTTCCTTGAGAAGTGTAAGACTTTCCTCAAAAGTTTGATTCAGAGACCATAGCTGGTCCTGTCATATGAACACCCCACAACATAATACGGAATAAGACTGTGTTTACATATCTAATGGTGAGTGGAAAATAATTGAATGGAACAAAATGGAGTAAAATACAAAGAAATTATGATTTCATTTAGATAGCCTATTTGTTTTACACCAGGAATTATTCTCTTAAACCGTGCACATGTTTTAATGTAAAATATGTTATTGAGATTAATTTAAACACACATTTCAAGTGCATAATCAATTCTACCCAACTTTACATATTTGGCTTCACCTTGTGTCATCCAAAATCACGTTGAAACATCATCTAATCTAATTTTAGGTAAATTTTTACATGTTTAGTCTCACATTGAAAAATTGATCATGAGTTCATAGATGATTTTTAGTTGAAGTAACTTTTGCATTTGATCAGAAATTTTATGAATTTTTCTATTAACTTACTTTTAAATTAAAAACACCTAAACATAAATTGCTTCACACCAAAATCAATTCTAACCAGAATAACTTTGCAAAATCACTTTCATTCAAAATCAATTTTGCAATTTACACACTCTCACCCACACAAAAAAAAATAAAATCAAAGCAACACTTGGTCCAAAACTCCAACCAATTAAATGGGACAAAGTAAAATACATTTCATCACAGCTCTATTTTATGCCATCTTATCTTGTTTTAATCAATCCAATCAAACATAATATCATTTCATTCATTCCTTTATATAAATTTCAGTGGACCAACCCAACCAAACATAGGAGAGAAAGCAGAAAAAGGGACCTTGAGGGCCTGACGGCCTAAGGAAGTGGTGGCGAAGGAAGCGACCAAGTCGCAAAGCTTGTCCCATTCGAGCACTCTCAAGCTGTCATGGTGAATGGAAGCTGACAGTGACACCCTTTGCCTTTGCATATGTCTCTGCTTCCATTTGTTAACGGTGATAACGGGGAAAGCAGATATGGTTATGGCGCAAGATAGCATTTTTACGTTACGGGACCTTTATCTAACAATTGGGTTCTGAAGATTGCACAGTGTTGTTGCTGATGCGAGGAGCAGAGGAAGCAACACCACGACAGTTGGAGCTTCGAGGATTACAACAGTGGTTGGTTGGTTAATGTAATCAGTTTTGGGAATCAAATATAACACCCAAAAAAAAAAACAACTAAGAGAGGATACTATAGTTTTTTTTTTTTTTTAAAAAGTGAACAATATTTTTTTAAAGAGTCTTCCTGAACATAATTAAGAAATTAAAATGAAATTTTTATTAGAAATGATATAAAATATAATTTAAAATTATAGAAAAATATATTTTTATGTATTTTAATAATAATATTTCTTTTTACTTTCTTGATTATTGTTATTATTGTCTTTTTTAATTATATTTTAAAAAAGAAAACAAAAGACTGGACAAAAATTTTAATTTTCTAATTTTTTCACACGTGGAATAAGAAAAAGTAAATGTGAAGAAAGAAGATGATAGTAAGATTTTAGGATGAAAAAATATAATTCTTATGAATTATAAACAATATGTACATTGTGTTAATAAAGGGATAACCGAATAAAGGATATGTTTGTTTATACTTACTTTTTAATGAAATAATTGATTTTCTATTTTTTATGTATTTGTTTAAATTATTTTAAAAAAATATTTATATTTTTTAAGAAACAAATTCTATCAACTTTTACATAAGTATTTTAAAATATATTTTTTTATAAATCTTTATTTTAAATTAGAGATTTAAAATCACATGTGCTTTTTTTGTAATGACAACAAATAATGAAAACGAAATTAATTTCTGTGTTAAAACTTGTAAAACAAGATCAATCAATAACAATATAACAATCCATTAGTACCTTATCTCATTATGTCATTCTTGTTATAATGGTGATTGTTCTTTTTCTTTCTAGAGGTGGTAACACTATTTTGTTTCTACTTCAAAGCAACAAGAAATATTTGACGAAATTATTTTCTTTATTGTTTAGAATTATGTTAAAAAAAAATACAAATTCATTGAAAAAAAAATAAGGCAAAAAACAAGTGTGTCCAAATATAAATGGTTGATTTTTATGAGCACAAATAAAATTGCTAAAAAAAGTTGATTTTTTACACATTGATGATCTTCAAAGGAAAAAAATTAGATTTTTTTAGGTTGGTAACGAGTAATGTGACCTCGTTATAAGTGGTGAATAGGATGGTTTTGGTGTTGTTGTCGATAAGTTACTTGTTGTCACCATTGTTAAAGGTAGCATTTCAAAATCATTGAAGGAAAAAAGTAGAAGTTATAGTGAGAGCTCATGGTATGTGGGAACAATCAAGTTGATATTGTTTTCTACAATGTCATTTTGGAGTAGTTGGAGGCTATGACCACACAATTACAAGAAGAACTCTTGGTCATGTTGCAAAGTGAAAGTAATGAATCTAAAGTGACTTAGAGCTTGGGATGTAAAGTGAAGTGATGAATCTAAATGGGGTGAGAAAGAAAAAACTAAAAACTAAAAACAAAAAAAAATGAAATGTTGCCTTTGGGAATTTCCTCTAATAGTGATGCACAATGGTTGACAACAAACATTGCTAGGAGAATTAAGTGAAAAATAATATAATATGGAGGGTTTTAGATAAAATGATGCACCATAGTTTAATCCATGGATAAAAAAATAATGGTGAACCATAAACCACACAAAATAGTGATTCGTCTTAGTTTGGGCCTAATTGTAAGTATTCCATTTTCATTTATGAAGGAAATTAAAAAGGAAGAATGCATTAAGCCAAATTTCTTAATATGGTATCATGTGCCTAAATTTGGTTATTTTCTCATTTTATGATAGAATCATGTAGTTGCAAGGGGCACAATCCTTAGTTAGTTCTTTGTACACAAGATTGTGTGTTCTTGGTTAATGATTGGAGGATACCATCTCTTAAGAGTCTTGCTCATAAGAATATAATAAATGAAAATAAGGTGTAATATAAGGGTTGCAAAATGGGGATAGAAGATACTAAACACACTTTATTTGGGTGCAACATATCACATAAAGTATGGTATAGAGTGTTATATTGGTGAGATTTTATTTTTGTATTGCACAATGAAATGCAAGTGAATATTCTTTAATGGAGAGGACTAATAAATAATGGTGAACACATTAAAAAGAGGTGATTAACTATGTAGTTTGCAGTGGTATAGATAATTTGGTTAATACAAAATTCCCTCACGTTTATAGTGACAATAAATGAGGGATGGGATAATAGAAAGAGTAAAATTTTGGTTGAGAATGGAATAAAACGATGGGTGGTTTTTCTTATTATTTTTCTAGTTGAATGTTATAAATCCCAAGTTGTTCCTTAAGATCATGTAGTAAACAAGAGGCACAAAACAATGAAAAACTATTAGATGCACAATTATTTTTAAAGAAGTTTTTTAAATAATGAAAAATGCACAACTTACTCATAATGGGCGTCCATCATTTAACAATTACATTTTGTTACATTCTATTTTTTTAATTTAGAAAGACCACGTGTTGTAAATTTAAAACAAGGTAGTTCACTTGAAGGAATATTGGTTAGTGGCTTTTACTAATAATATGATAGATGTGGTTTAAAGAAATTGTATTTGTAGGGATAGGGGCACTTAGTGTCATAAGCCTTGGGATTCTAACAAGGAGGTTATAGAACTTGAAATACTAATGGTGGTGACAATCCTAATGTAATTTGTAGAAACAAAGAAAAACACGAGAAAAAGAGTTGAATTATATTTGAAAATTTAATTCAAACAAGTTCTAAAATGAAGTGTTAAAAACAATCATTTGTATAAAATGAGCTAAAAGGACAAACTTCTAACGATAGTCTATGGACACAAAGACTTTTTGAAAACAATTGATAAAACCAAAGATGAACAAAGATTAGAGATAAAAGATAAAGACACAAAAAAATTTATACTGGTTCACCTCTACTATTGAGGTTACTTCTAATTCTTAGCAAACTACTAAGTTCTATTATATCACATATTTACAAATATTATTTTCTCAAGTCATTTATGGCTCTTACAACAAGTATTCTTTGCCTAACCTTTTCAAGCTACTACAAGTATTCTTTATCGTGCCATTTCTAGTTCATCCTTAGGTTTCTAAGGTTTTGAGGTTTACAAGTTGTACAAGGCTTTCTAGCGTCTAAGACAGATGAGTACAAAAAAAAAAAGAAACTAGAGTCTAACTCTCAAACATACAAAAGTTTGAGAAGTCTTAGAGCATTTTGTACAAATAAGACTAGGTTAACTTTGACAAAATTTTAGCTTAATGATTATATGCTTAATCTTTGTGTAGTAACTACAAAATAAATTATTAGACATATGGTTGTAATATTATCACATGTGTAATAGACAAAGATATAAAGGAACAAATTTTAGACATTTATCTAATATGTATCAAATAAAAGAATTAATTTATCACTTGTTTTGCTTAATCAAAATATTAAAAGGTCCTTATTTATCTTATGATATGACATAATCCTATAAGGACTAAAATCTTATGTTGGATATTTTTTGTGTTCCACTTAAGGGTGTTCAAATCCAAATTGATCTAAATAAAAAACCAAAAATTAATCCAAAAATTGAAAATAAGAGAAAATTGAATTTATTGGATATTTTTTCTAGTGAAATTGATTGAACTAGTTCAAATTTCAGATGATGTCTTGAAACCCAATCAAAATGAATCAAATTGATAATATAATAAATTCACTTTGATCCCTATATTTTTGCAAATATGTAATGTTGATCTTCACAAAAATTTAATTGTACATTTAATCCTTAATGTTTTCAAAATTGAACAATTTTAGTTTATTGTTTATTTATCATCAAAATTAATTGATAAATATTGATGTGATCATGATTAATAACATGTGACTAATTTATTTACATAGAAAATTAATAATATTAAAAATATAAATAAAATTTAAATAAAATTTTCAAATAATTATATTTTCAATTTTTAAAATGTATTAAAGCAAATTTTATTTTTTATATTTAATATTATTAATTTTTTTTATCTAAATAAGTTAATAATACATATTGTTAATCACAACTACATCAATATTTACTATTTAATTTTGGATGATAGACCAATAATAAATTAATTATTCAATTTTAAAAATATTGAGGATCAATATATAATTAAATTTTTATAGAGACTAAAATTATATTTGTAAAACTATAGAAATCAAAAATAGATTTACACCTATAATCTATTGTAGTTCAATATGAAGATGAGTTTATATATGATATTATATAGTTACTAAAGTAAATCATCTATAACTGCAAGAGTGTTATGATGTTAAAAGAATTTAATATTTAGTAAATATTTATTAATTTCATGGTATTATCAATATATAGAGGTAAAACTATATGAAAAATTAGATAAAAAAAAAACTCGTTATTTATATCAAAACTAAAATATCTAAATTTGAAAACTATTTTGAGTGTTTTAATAGACTAAATTTTTTTTTTTTGTTATTCTTATTGTACCAATATTAAGTAAAATTTAACTATTTAAGTAAGACAATATCTGAATGTAAGGTTTGAAAACTTATTTGATTATTTATTGCATTAATAAAAAAATTAAAATATATGTAAGAACGTGTTGGTAAAAATTGAATTATTCAATCCAATTCAAATCAGATTAGATTAGATTGGATTATTTATTTTAAAAAATTATTCAAACCGAACCAAATTGAAAGTCCTTTTAATCTTTGGATTGAAGGATTTTTTGGATTTAAAATCAATCCAAATCAACCGCAAACACCATTAATTGTACTTATATTATTTTAGTATGAATAAAGTATTGCTTATAAAAAAATTGTCTTAATAAAAATATATATATAAAAATATCATTTAATTAGATGGATTAGAACAATTAGGATCCTTAAAATAAAACTGATACTTAAACTAAACTTATTAAATTTACAATTTTCGATGCCCAACTAACCAATGATCTAAACTACTATGAATTTTTCAATTTGAATTCATCGGGTTATTTATGATCTAAACCTGTGACCACCACTGTTATGTATATAATAAGAACAACAATAATATATTTATTGTATATACACTAGGATTTAAAGGTTTTTTAAAGTTTAAACATTATTTTAGTTCATCATATTTTTACGTTATTTTAATTTTTTGTGTTTTAAAATTATCGTTTTAATTTTTTATGTTTATGAATAAATTTAAAATAATTATTTCATCCATTAATAATAATATGATATTAATTTTATTATTATTTTATTATATTTTTTAACAATTAATTTTTTGACAGTTTAAAATTATCATAAATTGATTGTCTAAAATATTTAATAAATAATAAAGAT